>UESW01004060.1:503099-533099 GCA_900491605.1 Calamus simplicifolius | reverse complement strand
CTCTGTTAATGGTGCCTGCTCAAAATAAGGAACAGTCAACTATTAAAAGCTTTGCAATATTGTAAATATTACTGGGACTAGATTATTGCAGTAAGAGCACATCAGGAAATACGCATCAAGGGGATTAGAAAACGAACACCCCTTTGAACTTCCAGAGATAGCAGGAGATTGCTAACTCTAAGTACATGCCAAAGACCTTCAAAATCCTAAAGCAAAAATTCAAAGGAAATGACTCTAACCACGACATAGTTTCGCCAGACCATAACATTACGAGCATTACTGCTTGTCCAGTATAGAAACCTTAGAGCGTAACTCCTAACGCAATCATATGAGCGGACTCCTCGGCAAGAATTGGGCCCGTCTTCTCTACATGGATTCATCAGTGACCAGAACTTATTTACCAGTGACCCAGCATACAGTAGAGATGTGAGGAAAAGAGGAAAGACCACAGCTCGCCACTGCAAGATCCAAACTTTACACTTGCAACATTAGAAATCTCCAAGTGATTCAACTCTCAAAAAAACTCGATTAAATAAAATAAGACAGAAGAAACCACTAAGAACCCACATTTCCATCGAAAGCGACGAAGAAAGAAACCAATAACCTACCAAGTGGTCTTTTCTGATGCCAAATACACCCAAAACCGAGGCAAAGTCCCGGAATCTCCCTAACTGGTGAAAAGAAACGGTGGAAGAAAGATTCTTAGGTTTTGTTTTGAGTCCAAGGACAAAGATGGAGGGGAAAAGGGATGGATTAGTAGCTTACTCCGAGGAGAATGGCGGAGCTGACAACGGAGACGACGGAGGAGACAATGGCGCAGGCGAACCTCCGGATCATGAAGTTATTGAGAGAGCTCGGGGGAGGGAGGCGGAGGATGAGAGTGGGGGAGTAAAGGACGGCGACGTAGAAGAGGGCCATGGCCGCGCATGCCGCCACCGCCACCGATCCCGGCACCGTCGCCGGCTCTCGTGTCAGATGATTCTCCGGCGTCACCACCATGAACGAGGACGGAGTCGGCGGCGGAGAGAGGTGAGGGGCGAACCATAGAACCGTGCCCGAGTGATGTTCGACCCCCTCTACCCCTATCCTTTTGATTTTGCTTTGGCCTTTTCCGCTGGTGACTTTTGGTGGACTTTCTTCCTTCGGCGTCATCACCGGAGACTTTTTTTTTTTTTTTAATACAAACGGACAATCACACTGCTTTAACGCGAGTTAAACCTGAAAAATTAAATAACATAATTTATTTTAAAATAATGAAACAGAAATCATCAAAATATCATTTTCACCTACCAGTACAGCGAGCTACATAAAAGATAATTCAATCAGCAGCAGTATTAGCTTCCCTATAAACATGATGATATCACATATAAGAAGGTTAATAGGGGAGTCAAAGTCAGCATCCCTACAGATCCAACGAATGACAGTAAGCGAATTTCCCTCAATGACCATCCATGAAGAGCCCAACATGCGAATTGCAAAATGATACCAGTCCAAGTAGCCTGAAGCTCCGCCGAAATATTAATGGAGCTATGACCATCAGCTGCAATCATCTTTCCCTCTGGCTCTTTGATAACAAATTCTGATCCAGCCATACGATCCGATACAGAACCATTAAAATTTATTTTGACATAATCTGAAAGTGAGGGCTTACCAGAGATAAAAATTATAGAATGGTTCGCTGGCAAAATGAACCCTTCGCAGTGTAGTAATCGAATGAAATTTATGAAGATCCCTTCGCATCAGCCTTGGATTTGACGTTGATTTTGAAATTTTAATATCATATTCCACAATGTAGATTTTTATATGACTTATTAGAAAATAATGTTAGTTGGATCTTTAGCAATTTAATTACTTGTATAAAGCTAAACCATTTTCTATAATTTGTTATGCAAACGCTAGGCCTGTTTTTTGTTGGCACATGAATAAATTCGCTCCACACACGATGTAAAGAAACTTTTGTGCGCGCTTCCAAAAAATAATGTCCTTTGCAACTTTGATGATAGCATTGGTGACAGATTTATTGGATCGATTTTTATCATCTATGAGTCTATTAAAGCTATATTAGTGGTTAGTAAATTTGACCTTCTAAACTCTTCTATCTCATTGGTAGAGCTTTATGTAGCATGAGCTAATATCTTCTACATCATTTGCATTTTTGAAGCTTGCAATCTCATTATTAAAGGAAATTCTTTCTATCATTCGATGGATTAAACAGGATTCGTACGACCATTTATCAATCAATCTCTTGATTCAAATATTTGACTTATCTTTCAGGATGCACATAGGGTCCTGATTCGATATGCCTATCGAAAAGCCAACTCAACAGCCAACTAGGTTGGTGCTTCAGTGATCCATCACTTTGAATTCTAAAGATGAAAGTAGGAAGACCTATGTCCTATTATACTCAAATAAATTTTATTTTCTTACCTTTTGAGCTTGACTCGTACTAAAATGATGTGATCATCCATATGTACTAATATATATATATATATATATATATATATATATATATATATATATATATCCCTTGGAATAAGCAATATGGTATTCTGTCCCAAAAGCCAACCAGCCATGTAATTGGCTCTATAGTGAAGGGCCAATAGGCATTTGTACTGGCTCAAGATAACCCTAAATTCATCAAGCCGGTTCAAATTTTGGACTAGGGTATAGGCTAGGTTTTTCTATCTTTGGATGAGATCATGAGGTCAAAATTGATGCCTATATCAATTTTGAGCTGGAGTCAGATAGAGAATTGGTCCAACTTTAACCAAGTCAGATAGACCTTCTCCACATCGTACGATGGATGCTGGTTGGGTATGAAGCTCCCTATTCATCCCAGGGTTCAGCTTTTCGTTTGGAAGCTACTGTGGGATTGTATTCCAACTTGTTCCTTCCTTGCTAATAGGGGCCTTCATATTCAGTCTATTTGCCCCTTGTGTCGTCAGGAGGAGGATACTATTGATCATGTTATATTTAACTTCCCCAGAGTTCGGGGAATATGGCGGAGTGTGGGTTATGATTGTCGTGCTGATGCAGCGGGCTCTCTGAGATCTATGTTTTTGCATATTCTTCGGCAGGGCAGACAGTGCCAAACTGGCTTATGGGCTGCCATTGCTTACCATATCTGGCTATCACGGAATCTTCTCATCTTCACTGATGAATCTTTTCCTTCCTTCAGGGTTGTCGGAAAGCTAGGCTGTTATCGGTTGATTTCTCTTCTCGTTAGAATGCTCCTGTGTTTGGCAGCCCTGCCACTGGGGATCCTCTGCTGCTGCGGCAGCGGACCGGCATACGGTCTTCATCTCCTGGGAGCCCCCCTCCAGGGTTTGTCAAACTTAATTTTGACGGCAGTGTTCGCGGTAGGCTTTCTGGTTCTGCGTTCCTTATTCGGGGGCCTACTGGTGATTTGTTGGCAGCTGATGGTTTTGGTAGTCTTGACCTATCAGTTCCTCTTGCTGAACTTTATGCTGCTTGGGCCGGCATTCTGTATGCTATTAGATCCCTGCATGCTCTTAATTTGATTATTGAGGACGATTCTCTTACAGTTATCCGATGGATTCAGAAGGATAACTTTTCTCAAGCTCCTGTCAACCCCTTGATCCTTGATATATGGGCTACCTTGCGGGATGTTGATAGAGTCCAAATCCGTCATGTTTATCGCGAAGCCAACTCTGCGGCCGACTGGATAGCGACGGAGGTGGCTCATCATGGTGGTTACAGGATTTGGTCTCAGAGTGACCCCTGTCCTTCTGTTTTTAATCAAATTTTGCATTCTGACTTATCTGGGCTGACTCGCACTAGAGTGGTGTGATCGTCCGCTTGTACCAAAAAAAAAAACCAAGTCCAACTAAAGTCCAAGCGCAGGCTCAATTATTGATTGAACCGTTGTTTCTCTCTCAAGTCGTTCTCCATTCTTATTCCTCCTCATCGAAGCTTTTTAGCACAACTAAATTGATAAAAGGAAGGCGATGACTCTGCTCGATTGGTTAGCCCAATGGGCAGCATTTTCAGTGAATGGTGGGGAATTGCCTCTCTAAAACCATATTAGCATCTTGGAGTAAAGAGCATGGTAGCTTCAAGTATTACGATGGTATTTCGGCAACTAGAACTTGAATCTGAGTAGCTAGCTCCACCTTCTACAATAGATTGTCAAGAATGGCACCCAATCGCTAGAGATCCCAAGCAATCTCTCTCCTTTGATAGGAGATTATGAAGAAGCCAATTGCTACTGATACTAAAAAGTGGTGTGATGTTGCAGCTCCACAGGTTAGAATTGTGCCTCATGGTGGACTTGTAGTCATTCTTCCTCATTCAGAGCATTCGTGATGGTTTTTGCTCCCACAATCTTCCATCAATCGTAGCTTCTGAGGGCGATTTGGCAATCAACAGCCTCACCATTGAAGTGCTCATTGGTTAGGCCCATGGACTAGGAGGAGACCTCAACCTAATTGAGGCTGAGAATCGGTACTCCACCGCTAGAGCTATTATTGGATCAAGTTTGGTTCGAGCACCCTTATAGGTAGTGTTTGAAACAGAGGATATGAGGGAATATTCAGGGGATATCTCCTCTTATTCTCAAAAGCTATAACTATAAGGTAGTGTTTGATAGAAAAAATATTATCCATGGATAAGTGTACGGGATAGAGTTTGTCCCTTGGTTATCCCTAGGGATATCCCTTGGCTATCCCATTGATCATATCAAATGCAAAAAGGTAAATCCATAGGATAACCTTTTTTTACTCTTATTTGGAGGGATAACCAGCTATTTCTGCATTTTCTAGGGAATAAATTGAGGGGATATCCCATGGTTAACCATGGATTATCCCTTTGGTTAACTTTATTCCCAGCTATCCCTTAGGCTGTGTTTGATAGCTTTTTGGCTATCCCTGGATAAATGTACAGGATAGCATTTATCTAAGGGATAGCTGAGGGGATAAGCACCTTTTTAAAATTACCACTCTGCCATCAAGGGATAACTTTAGTTATTCCTGGGTTCCCTAGGGAATAAGTTCAGGGGATAACCCATAGTTAAACATGGGTTATCCCCTCTGGTTAAACTTTTTCGGCACTATCCCCTGTAGCTATAGCATTTGGGGATAAGGGGGGATATCTAGGGAATATCCCCCCTTATCCATCATATCAAACACGGCTAAGGATAACCTTTTTTTACTCTTATTTGGATGGATAACCAGCTATTTCTGCATTTTTTAGGGAATAAATTGAGGGGATATCCCATGGTTAACCATGGATTATCCCTTTGGTTAACTTTATTCCCAGCTATCCCTTAGGTAGTGTTTAAAATAGGGGATAAGAGGGGATATCCAGGGGATATCCCCTCTTATTTCCAAAAGCCATAACTATAAGGGATAGCTGGGAATAAAGTTAACTGAAGGGATAATCCATGGTTAACCATGGTTAACCATGGGATATCCCCTCAATTTATTCCCTAGAGAATGCAGGAATAGCTAGTTATCCCTTCAAATAAAAGTAAAAAAAAAGTTATCCTATGGATTTACTTTTTTGCATTTGATATGATCAATGGGATAGTCAAGGTATATCCCTAGGGATAGCCAGGGGATAAACTCTATCCCGTACACTTATCCATGGCTAATATTTTTTCTATCAAACACCACCTTATAGTTATGACTTTTGGGAATAAGAGGGGATATCCTAGATATCCCCTCTTATCCCTTATTTCAAACGCACTTTATTCCCAGCTATCCCTTATAGTTATGGCTTTTGGGAATAAGAGGGGATATGATATCCCCTCTTATTCCCAAAAGCCATAACTATAAGGGATAGCTGAGAATAAAGTTAACCAAAGGATAATCCATGGTTAACCATGGTTAACAATGGGATATCCCCTCAATTTATTCCCTAGAAAATGCAAGAATAGCTGGTTATCCCTTCAAATAAGAGTAAAAAAAAGTTATTCTATGGATTTACCTTTTGGCATTTGATATGATCAATGGGATAGCCAAGGGATATTCTTAGGGATAGCCAGGGGACAAACTCTATCCCGTACACTTATCTATGGATAATATTTTTTCTATCAAACACGACCTTGCCCAAGTATCATCCTTGCCTCTCTACCTTCACCTCACCTTCACCTTCACCACCGCACCCAATGGAGGAGGCAAAGTAGAGTCAGATGAGGGAGGCCCTAATTTTACCAACCAAGTGATAAGATTGAAAATCCTAGACCACAATTAGGTCAATTGAGCTGACCCATTATTTTGGCCCAAATGGGCTAACTCGATTGACTGGTTTCAAGCTGAGGTCAAGTCTATTTTGGCCCTAAGATCTAGAATAATTTTTGAGCCTTAACCCGATCTGAAGTCCAAAAAAAAGAAAAAATTGGGCCTACATCGAGGTATGGCCCAGCCCAACCTAGCTAATTTCTAGTCCTATAAACAATGGATATGCTTTGCAGAAATTGGTCTCTCTTAAATAATTATTTGGCCTCGAGAAAAGGCAAAAAGTTACATTATTGGCTTTGAAGGACAGGCTGCTTTTCTTTTAAAGCAAGATAGAAGTCTTTTCTACTTTATTGATGAATAAAGTATTTTATGAGAAGGAGAAATCCATCTTATCTCCAATCATAAGGAGTGACAATCTTTAAATCTATGAAGAGAGGACAAAAATATGTGTTAAGTTATGGTTTGCATTTGGTGCAGGGTCAAAAGGCACAAAAAGTTACTCTTCGTAATTTGCCATCATTTTTTAAGGATATTAGACATGAGATTAAATTTTTTTAAGAAAATAATTCTCCCTCTTCCCCCCTCCCAACCTCTACACTCGTATAATATTTTATATATATTATTCCTATATATATTATAATCTACATAATATATATTATATATTTTCTATATTAGAAATATTAATATTGTATATATTTATTTTTTATTTTTTAATATTAATCTTATTTTAAATAAGGTTAACAATTACATTTATAATATTTCATTCGCTATTCATAGATACAATTAAATATAATTAATAGAAAAACTTTTACACCTTTAAAATTTGTATCAGTAAAAGTTACTCTAATAGCTTTTCGCTCCATTTTTTTTTAATCTCCATGCCAAAGATGCCCATGGTTTGAAAGGAGGATAAGAGGGAAATAGAGTCATTAAGGAAGAATGAGCAAAGGAATCCTAAAATCTCCTTGGTGCAATATGGACAACAAAGAGACATCATCAACGATCATGTAGCGACAAGCAAACTAGGGATCCAGAATGTTCTACAACTCAACTCAACTCAACTCATCTAAGCCTTTTTTAACTATATGGAGTTGGCTACATGAATATGCTTCTTCCACTCTGCTCTATTCAAAACTAAGTCGACATTCAAATTACAAATAGTTGTATTTTTTTTAATTATTTCTATTCATGTTAGTTTAGGTTTACCTCTAGCTCTATCCTTACCATGAATTGTTCAAAGATCACTCTTTCTAACTGGAGCATCTAAAAGTCTTCGTTGTACGTATATGTCCAAACCACCGTAATTAATTTTCTATCATTTTATCTTCAATTGAGGCTAATTCTATTATTTCTCTTATATGTTTATTTCTAATTCTATCTTTTAAAGTTTTACCACATATCTATCTTGACATACGCATTTCTGTTACAATTAATTTATTCATATGTTGTTTTAGTATTTTTCAATACTTTGTTTCATATAGCATAGCTGGCCTAATAGCGATTTTATAGAATTTTCTTTTAATTTTAATAGAATGTGCCGATCATATAATACTCCCGAAGTACTCTTTACTTAATCCATTTTTAATCCATCTTGCTTTAACTCTATAATTCACATCTTTATTTCACCTTCTTACTAGATAATTGATTGAAAATACCTAATTTTTTTACTCATTGGTATCTCTTGACTTACAATCTTCATTGTCTCTTCATTTATATTCTACTCCCATTAAAATTATATTTCATGTATTCAGTTTTAGTTCTACTAATTTTAAAACCTTTAGATTCTAAAGCCTCTCTCCAAATCTCTAGCTTAGCAATTACTTCATATTTTGGTTATGGATGAATTAACCAAACATATTTAAAATGATATCCCATGGTGTATATAGTGTTGATTGATGAAAAATACAAAAATATACGGACTTAAGGCAAACCCTTGATGTAAACCTACAGTAATTAAAAACTCACTAGTTTCTCCTATTGTTGCTTTAACAATAGTTATTGTTCTATCATATATATCTTTTATCAATTTTATATACCTTTTAGTAACTTTTTTTTAAAAAAACCCACCATATTATTTCTTAGGTACTCTATCATATGCTTTTTCTAAATCAATAAAGACCATATAAATATCTTTTTTCTTTTTATACCTCTTCATCAATCTTCTTAATAAATAAACAGCTTTCATAGTCGATCTTACAGGCATAAATCTAAATTGATTATTTAATACCAAAGTTTTAGCTCTTATTTGATTTTCTATTACTCTCTTCCATAATTTTATTGTATGACTTATCAGCTTAATTTTTTTATAATTTGCATAATTTTAAATATCTCCTTTATTTTTGTATATGGATATTAATATGCTTTTTCTTTAATCATCCAACATTCTTTTAGTTGCTACAATTTTGTTAAATAAATTAGTTAATCATATGACTCCAATTTTTTCTAAGCCTTTTCAAACCTTAATAGGGATCACATCTGGTCTTAATACATTTACAATTTTTATTTTACTCAATGCCTTTTTAACCTCAAGCATGCTAAATCTATAAAAAAATTTATGTTCATTTGCTACTCCTAAGTTATCATATTCTTCTATCCTTAAATTTATTAAATTATTTATATTTAATAAATTTTTAAAATAACTTTTTTATTGTTCTTTTATCTTTTCTTCTTTTACTAAGACTCTTTCATCTTCATCCTTAATATATTTAATATAGTCAAGATTTTTAGTTTTCTTTTCTCTTAATTTTACTAGTTTAAATATAATCTTTTACCTTCTTTTGTATCTAGTCTATTATATAAATCATCATAAGCTTTAAGTTTGATATTACTTACTGCTTTTTAGCTTCTTTCTTTGTATTCCTATACTTTTAAGACTTTCTTAATCCTTAGCCTCTTACCAAATTTTATTTTATCTTTTTAGTCTTGATGGCAACTTGAACTTTTTCGTTCCATCATCAAAATTTTTTTTTTCTTCTAGTCATACTTTTTTTAATTCTTCTAGAACTTCTTTTGCTATATTTTTTATGCATTTAGTTACCTTTTTCCATATTAAGTTGGGATTAGTATATATATTCATAGTCATTACTCTTACTAACTTTTCTTTAAATAATTTTAGTTTTTCTTCTTTCAAATTTTATAATTTAATTTTTAGATTAATAGCTTTATGTTTTACTTTAAATTTTATTTTTATCAATATGTCTGCTATCATTATCCTATGTTATGAAGTTAATTTTTTTTGAAATAACTTTACAGTTTTTGCATGTTATTTATTTACCTTTCTAGTTAAAAAAAAGTCTATTTAACTTTTATTAGATTTATTTTTAAATATTATTAAATATTCATCTCGCTTTTTAAAACAAGTATTTGCTATTGTTATATCATACGTCACTGCAAAATCTAATAAGCTCACACCGATTTCGGTCCTATCTTCAAATCCATATTCTTTATGTACTGTTTCATATTCATCCATCTGTTTTTCTATATGTCCATTAATATTTTTTTCTATATATATTTTTTCTCCTTGTAGTATTTCTTGTATTACTTCATCAATGCCTTTCCAAAATTATATCTTAGTTTGTTGATCTAATCCTACTTATGGTGCACATGCACTAATTATGTTAATTATATTGTTCTCAATTATAAGTTTTAGTAATATAATCCGATCTCCTTTCCTAGTTACCTTAACAACATATTCCTTAAAAATTTTGTCTATAATTATTCCTACTCCATTTTTATTTTTATATTTTTATGTAATATAATTTATATCCTGTATTCTTTATTTCTTTATATCTTTCACGTACCCATTTAGTTTTTTATAAGCACATTATATTTATTTTTCTCATAATCATAGTGTTCATTATCTTCATAGCTTTACTTGTTAGTATTCTTATGTTCTAAGTTGCTACTCTAAACTATCATAGACTAACTTCTTTACTTGTACTCGTTCATAGTATAGAGACCCTTGCTCACTTATTACCATACTCGAGTGTCGGTGCGGTGTTCTTTACCTATTTTTTAAAATATTCATAAACAGATGCAACGCGTCTCAATTATAGGGATCCAGAATGTTCTCCTAGCTATAAATGGACTCTTTCTTGGTTTAATATTGACCAATCAAAGGTCTCAATTTTTAATAAGTTGATTCAAAAAGGCTCGAAGAATTAGGGGAGAGTAGTCGGTTGAAGGTAGTTCAGCTCATTGATATTTTGGTGCTATTGGTGGATGAGATGGAGAAGACAAAGAGTACAAAAATTTGTGGGGGTTAGCATATTTGAAAACGCGAGAGAACGTTCTTCTTCTGATATTTTTACCAATATTCAATACTGGGTCATTCATAGCATCACTATACCTTCCCGATTCATTGCGGGTTAACTATTTATCAGCAAGGATTTAGCTTATGATGTATTCGGAAGTCCAAGGAAAGAATGTAAGGCCATGACCTTGGTTAGTAATGTTAGTGTAGATTGAATATTAGGTGGAAATACAATCCTACATTAGAAAAAAGAGTTTTGCCATGTATTGGCCACATGGTAGTTGAAAATAATAATAATAATGATAACATTTTATTAATTTTTTTAGTTATAACTATTGGTTTTTTGAGTAGACATGTTATTTGCGATTGGTTACAATTGAAGAGACAACCTTTAGCTTTAATTTGTTTATAATGAACAAATATAACTTTTCATTTATGTTTTATTGGTAATCAATCGGCATAACTTTTGATTCAAGTCTATTAATCTTTATAAATAGCATGTTGTAACTAAAAGTTAGAAATAACAACTACAAACTGAGAGAAATCTTTCTCCTTTCATTGCCCATCAAATATATTTTTTTAGTAGAGTCACTACCAAAAAAAAGCGCAGATTTTTTGCAATCATTTTTGGTGATTTTTAAAAACCACCAAAAATTAGGTATTTACCGATGATGTTTTTGGTAGTTTTAAAACTATCGATACATACAATATAATTACTGATGGTTTTTTTGCAATTATAGACGGTTTGAACCACCAGAAATACCAAATGAATTCGCTCCCTCACACTTTCGTTCTACGCATCTTTTTCATTTTGGGCATTTTATTTTTTATTTTTTATTTTTTACTCCAACTCTAATAAGATTGCCTCCATTTTCGATTCTGTATTGCCTCTAGCCTCTGCCTTTTCTTTCTTTTTTTTATTTTCAAACCTTTGCCCATCCTTGCAAATCTAAATCAATTCCTTTCCCCATCATCAAAAATTTGAAGCAAATCTAAATATCTTTGCCCATTTTTATTTTCTCCATTTTTTAGATTTAGCAATTCCTTTACCATCTGTGCAAATTTGTAGCAGGAAGAACTCTTATTATAAAAAGCCTATGTGCACCTTGTTGGCTTCAGTTGGAAAACCTAAACCCATCCTTGAGAATCTGACTCAAGTATGTATCTTCTTTTATGATTTTTTTTTTTTTTTTTTCGTGAGAACTTGATGAGTAGAATGGTACCTGCTAATATAGTGCTCGATAGATATGTGGTTTTTCTACTTATGTGTGTATCATCTATGTTGATTTTTTTTAATTTACTATCTTGATAAGATTCTGGTATAAAAAGTAGAATGAAAAAAATTATTTTATCTTGTTGGCTTCCCTTTTTAAAATTATAAGATTCCTATTCGCTGATTGTTTAAGGACTGCTCCAAGCTTATTTTATCTTTTCTTTGGAGACTTATTTTCTACTGAAATCTAAAAAGATGTGACCCAGAAACATATTATTTTTAGCCTCATTCACCCTACTTGTGGACTTTTTCGATGAAAAACATATTGATATGATTTCATATATTTCTTCAACAAAAAATAACTTTCACATAGACACTCCTGTAAAACATGCCTACGATGTGTTCTCTAACACACCATATAATTTTTAATTTATTTTTAAATAATTATATTATTTAAAATAGAAATTAATCCAATTAATTTCTGTGTGAAAATTAATTTAGAATTCTTAATTGTAAATTAATAATTCAACCCAACATATCATAAAGTTCACATAATTTAATGGAGTCGTTCAGAGGAACATGGACATTATAATTTTAAGTTTCAATAATTTTGATATTCAATTAACACCTTAACTAAAATATCAAAATTATTAATTCCAAATTACTCCACAAAAATTTGAAACTGCACTCTCAAAATTATAAAATTAATTATATTCAAAAAGATTTGAATTGTCCATTATATAGTCACCACATATAAATCAATTCTTCATAAACGGTTCATAATTAAAGCTAGGTATTTTTTGTTAACCTTTTTAATTATATCTTTCTATAAATACCATTGATTCTATAATGAATAATATATTTATGTTCTAATCATAAATTAAGCGCTCTTATTATTCAAGCCCCAAATCAATACTTATGGAACTAGATGACTTTTTTACAAAGGAATAAATTTCATCTTATATATTATATTTCTGGCTATATATGTTATTATATTTTTAATATACCAAGAATTTGATACCATATTTCTGTGTCATTACCGGTATATCAAAAAATATAAAACAATAAATAGAAGTCTATTAATTACTCAGAATTAAAATCGATTCATATATGACGGCTAATTTTGAATGCTCTATTTTAACAACAAAATTTATAAGAGATTCATAATTAATCGCGTTTCAGTCCTATATAATCAAATTATATAAAACACTTTTATTTTGATAATCTCATTATCAATAATTTGAATAAGAACGTTTCATTCAAAATGTAATGAACTATATTAGTAATTTTAAATTAAAGATCCCAAATTTAATTTATAATTATAAACAGATTTAGATTATTTTACTTTAAATATAACACTTATATAATATTTAAAGTTACATTTAAATAATCCAAATTTTTTTGATATTTATAAAGCATCATGCAAAAATAATATTAATTTTTTTAAAAAATTAATTAATAAAATAATAAATCTCATTTGTTAATGAGAACATATCCCAATAGCCAAAGCAGCGGCAAGCCGAATCCTTGAAGGAGATGCAAGAAGCTTTGGGACCCAAGATCTGATTGATGTGTTATAGAGTTCGTAGTCAAACCCCTCGGGGACCTTAATAGTCTTCGAGGGATCTCCATCCTGAACTTTCTAGACCGGTGAGTTTTGGAGTATTTTAGGATTTCGCTTTTGAACCCCTATCTCTGATCATTTCTTGGAAGCATAACAACAGATTGAACCCATGAACGAAAATTCTAAAACATAATCAAGCAACAGCTAGATTTAATTTTTGATCATCGCTATGAAAATAACAAGAAAACAAGGAGAAGCGAGCAAAGATGTAGAGCCTTACTGGCGGAAGAAGAGCGCTTAGGATAGAGGGTTGGCATTCGGCCCGCCTCCCACTGTGGGTAGGGCAAATGGATACAAAGACTTTTGCACGTCCGAGAAGGAAAGGGAACGGTGGAGGCCATGGGCCGTGGGTTTAATTCATTATCAATGAATCCGAGAGTTGTTGTCATCTAGAGGGAAACATAGGTGCGAGGGGATAGCGAGGGAGCAAAGAGGTCGGAGGCATTCTGATGACGAGGAGGAGCGAATGGATCGAGAAGGAGGGGTGAAAGAGGCGAGCCAGAATAGGGTTTTTTGAGTGGGTCAATAGAAGGTTTCTGGATAGAAGACCGGGGCACTGGAAAGATCAAGGGAGCAGCGGTTTTAGGGTTAAAAAAAACTTAGCGATGGCAAATTTTTGTCACTAAAATCAAATAAAAAAATTAAACTTAGTGATAAAAAATTTTATTGCTAAAATTAGGATAAAAAAATTAAACTTAGCGACGAAAATTTTTCATCGCTAAATTTAGGATAAAAAAATAAAATTTAGGAACGAAAATTTTTTCGTTGCTAAAACCAAGGTAAAAAAAACCTTAGCGAAAAAATTTTTTTGTCGCTAAAGTTAGGGACAAAAATTTTTCAAACTAAACTTAGCAACAGAAAATTTCTGTCGCTAAAACCAGGGTAAAAAAATTAAACTTAGTGACGAAAAATTTTTGTTGTTAAAACTAGGGTAAAAAAAAATGAAACTTAGCGATGAAAATTTTTTGTCGCTAAAACCAGGATAAAATTTTCATCACAACGGCAAATTTTTGTCGCTATTATTAGCGATGTAAATTTTTCTCGCTAATTTGATGCTAAAATTTTATTTTAGCGATGAAAATGTTCATCGCTAAAATAATAATTTTTTATTATTTTTACTCACTGATTCGTCGCTTATCCAAAGCTATTTGCTATGAAAGTAGATCTGTCGCTAATTTTCATAGCTATTTTGTTCTTCTCTTGAAGTGAGAGTTGTTTTGTAACTGTCTTGGTATAACTCACATGCATGGTTACCACATGTTGCTTTGTTGACACCTATTAACTACTTTCATGCTTTTGATTTTCTGGAACAAGTTCTGGAGCTTGTAATTATCATATCTATTAACCAGATAGATCATTTGGCAACCATGATTAAATGCTTTATGTTCAACTAAATCGTATTGATTCTGTCTATACCAAAAAAAAACAAAAAAATAAAAAAAAAAAAAAAAAAAAATAAAAAAACTAAATCGTATTGATTGGTTTCTTGATCGAAACAGCTTTCATCATTTATACTTTTGATCTTTCTAAAGTCATTAATTTGAATTTTACTGACTGCGAGTTATCTTCTTCGGTTCTGCCTGGAAGCCATTGTTTACAGATGAAGCAATCAACCATTTCAAGAGTTGAGCTAAGAGTTCAGGTTGACCTCACCAAACCCCTTAAACCAGCGAGAAACATTGGAAAGGTCTTTTGGCAGCAGCTCACCTACCAGTTGTCTGTTTCAACTGTGGCTGAATGGGACATGGTGGTGCTGTGAAGGGCGCTGCAAGTGAGATTTCAGCTCCTAGATTTCTTCTACATCTCTTGTTAATTAACAATCATTAGGCTGCTGGAATTCCAGGAACCAAGTCCTGAGATACTCTTTCTGGGATCTCTCCTCCACAGTTCGGTCGTTCGTCTACCAATACCTCCACAACCGAGGGGCAGCTAAACCTCTCCGACCAACCTCCCTTACAAACCAAACTCTTTAACATGGATCACCTCATCAAACTTCCACAGGCAGGCAAAGCAAATATTTAAATCAAACAGCCATAATTAAGACTTCTGATGATGCTCAATCACCTCTCCTGAACATCAGGAGTGGAGGTGCTTCTCGAATCCTTGCTTCGCCGGGGTGCCTGTAAAGAAGTCCCGGGACCGGAGGGGGTCTCCGGCGGGACCCTCCGACGGCCAAGTTAGTGACTGAGGTCACAGCTGAAGAAGGGCTCGAATGAGCCCTGTTTTGTGTGGAAAAGGGGGATCTCCGAGATAAGGAATCCCTTCGAGAGTTGAGATGTGATTTTGGGGGTTACCGCGCGTACCTGTTTGGTGAGTGGATTCACCTTTTTATAGGGGTTGATCCTAGCATGATCACGGGGGATTGCGTGAGTCAGAACATCTGCTGAGCCCTTGCACAAATCTGGGCTGGTTAGCGAACGACGTTCCTTCAGCCGGCGGGGCTGTCGGGCGGCGTGCGTCAGCGCTGTCGGGCGGCGCGCGTCTGGTGTTGTCGGGCGGCGCACGTCAGAGAGACGATTTCTTGAACCGCTGGGGCTGATCTAGCGGGAACTGGGGAATCCGATCTTATCAGGACCGAGCTGGGTCGACCCGAGATGGCTGGGGCCCGTCCCGCTGGCAAGGCAGTGCCGGTGCGGGGCCGACTCGATGGACTCGGAGACGCCGGGGCCGAGTCGGGCCAGCCTGGGATGGCCTTGGCCGACTCGGCGGGGACTGGAGATGCCGGGGCTGAGTCGGGCCGGCCTGGGATGGCCTTGGCCGACTTGGCGGGGACTGGAGATGCCAGGGTCGAGTCGGGCCGGCCGGGGATGGCCTTGGCCGACTCGGCGGGGACTGGAGACGCCGGGGCCGAGTCGGGTCGGCCGGGGATGGCCTTGGCCGACTCGGCGGGGACTGAGACGCCGGGGCCGAGTCGGGCCGGCCTGGGATGGCCTTGGCCGACTCAGCGGGGACTGGAGACACCGGGCCGAGTCGGGCTGGCCTGGGATGGCCTTGGCCGACTCGGCGGGGACTGGAGATGCCGGGGCCGAGTCGGGCTGACTCGGCGGAGCTAGAGACGCCGGGGCCGAGTCGGGCCGACCGGGGATGGCCTTGGCCGACTCGGCGGAGCTGGAGACGCCGAGGCCAAGTCGGGCCGGCCTGGGATGGCCTTGGCCAACTCAGCGAGACTGGAGACGCGGAGGAAGTGTCGGGGCCGACCTGCTTGGAGAAGTAGGGTCCGGCTGGGAAGATGTCGTGGCCACCTGGGAGGTGCCGGGGCCGGCTAGCTTGGACACGCCATGGCCGGCTGGAAAGATGTCGGGGCCGCTTGGGGAAGTGCCGGGGCCGCCTAGCTTGGACATGCCGGGGCCGGCTGGGAAGTGTCGGGGCCGGCTAGCTTGGACACGCCGTGGTCGGCTCGGAAGATGCCGGGGCCGGCTAGCTTGGACACGCCGTGGCCGGCTGGGAAGATGCCAGGGCCGCCTGGGGAAGTGCCGGGGCCGCCTGGCTTGGACACGCCGGGGCCGGCTGGAAAGTGCCGGGTCGGCTAGCTTGGACACGCCGTGGCCGGCTGGAAGATGCCGGGGCCGCCTGGGGAAGTGCCGGGGCCGCCTAGCTTGGACACGCCGGGGCCGGCTGGGAAGTGCCGGGGCCAGCTAGCTTGGACACGCCGTGGCCGGCTGGGAAGATGCCGGAGCCGCCTTGGGAAGTTCCGGGGCCGCCTAGCTTGGACACGCCGGGGCCGGCTGGGAAGTGCCGGGGCCGGCTAGCTTGGACATGCCGTGGCCGGCTGGGAAGATGCCGAGGCCGCCTAGGGAAGTGCTGGGCCGCCTAGCTTGGACACACCGGGGCCGGCTGGGAAGTGCCGGGGCCGGCTAGCTTGGACACGCCGTGGCCGGCTGAAAGATGCCGGGGCTGCCTGGGGAAGTGCCGGGGCCGCCTAGCTTGGACACGCCGGGGCCGGCTGGGAAGTGCCGGGGCCGGCTAGCTTGGACACGCCGGGCCGCTGGGAAGATGTCAGGGCCGCCTGGGGAAGTGCTGGGGCCGCCTAGCTTGGACATGTCGGGGCCGGCTGGGAAGTGCCGGGCCGGCTAGCTTGGAGACGGCGGGGCCGAGTCGGGCTGGCCGGGGATGGCCTTGGCTGACTCGGCGGAACTGGAGAAGCGGAGGAAGTGCAGGGTCGGCGGAGCTGGAGATGCCAGGGCCGAGTTCGGGATGGGCCCTGGCCGACACGAGTGTCGAGATGGAGCATGGCCGACGCTGAGGTCGGGATGGGCCCTGGCCGATACGGATGTCGAGATGGGGCATGGCCGACGCCGAGGTCGAGATGGGCCCTGGCCGACATGGATGTCGAGATGGGGCATGGCCGACGCCGAAGTCAGGATGGGCCCTGATCGACACGGATGTCGAGATGGGCCATGGCCGACGCCGAAGTCGGGATGGGCCCAGGCCGATACGGATGTCGAGATGGGCCATGGCCGACGCCGAAGTCAGGATGGGCCCTGGCCGATACGGATGTCGAGATGGGCCATGGCCGACGTCGAAGTCTGGATGGGCCCTAGCCGACACAGATGGCGAGATGGGCCATGGCCGATGCCGAAGTCCGGATGGGCCCTGGCCGACACGGATGGCGAGATGGGCCGCAACCGATACGGGAGTCGGGGTAAGCCATGTCAAGCCCAATTGCCAAGGAATTGGCTCGCGTGTTCTTTGACCTGATGGAGCCGTCAGTCTTGGAGATGTCGGCCTTGGAGGTGCCGGTCTTGGAGCTATCGGCCTTTGGGGCCATCCAAAATTTTTATTCTCCATGGGGTCAACTGGCTCCATCAAATGCGCCCCACACTCCTTGAGCTTACGTGCTCTGTATCGGCTAAGCGAAAGGAGTGTAGAACTTTTACCTTGGCATCTTGCGCTGCCTTGGATGGACGTCTGCGTGCCTTCTCTGGCTAGCTGAGGGCGGCTAGTAATCCTCTTCCAACGTGGAGTCTGGAAGTCTTTTGAACTCCGGAAAGTAACCTGAGAGCTAAGAGCGTCAGGTTCCTTTTGAACTGCCTAGGGGTGTGAGAACCACTGCGAGGGGCGACTCAGCCGGGTACAGAGCCTTTAGGGTCTTAACTGACTCGGGGGCACCGCCGTGCCGGGGCCGAGTGGTGTCCCATGGGCCGCAATGCCAGTGAGCTCCTTTTGAACTAGCCTGGGGTTTGTGTTCCGCCCAAGTGGCGACTCAGCCGGGTATAGAGCCTTTAGGGTCTTAACCGACTCGGGGGCACCACCGTGCCGGGGCCGAGTGGTGTCCCATGGGCCGCGATGCCAGTGAGCTCCTTTTGAACCAGCCTGGGGGTTTGTGTTTCGCCCAAGTGGCGACTCAGCCGGGTACAGAGCCTTTAGGGTCTTAACCGACTCGGGGCACCGCCGTGCCGGGGCCGAGTGGTGTCCCGTGGGCTGCGATGCCAGTGAGCTCCTTTTGAACCAGCCTGAGGGTTTGTGTTTCGCCTAAGTGGCGACTCAGCCGGGTACGGAGCCTTTAGGGTCTTAACCGACTCGGAGGCACCGCCGTGCCGGGGCCGAGTGGTGTCCCGTGGGCCACGATGCCAGTGAGCTCCTTTTGAAAGACTTAAGGGAGGACAAGTTGTATTGTCAGAAGGGGCCTTTTTTATTATTTATGCTTCTGGGAGTACATCATTGGTAATACCGGCGGAGGTTGTCCGCATTCCAGGTACGTGGAATGGGCTTCCGTCAAGCTCTTCTAGTTTGTATGCCCCCCGGTGGAATGCCTCGGCGACGTGGTAGGGACCTTCCCAGTTGGGGGATAGCTTGCCCCCCTCGGTAGTCTTTGATACCTCAGCCTTTCGTAGCACCAAGTCTCCGCGGCGAAAAACCTTGGGACGAACCCGGGCGTTGTAGTACTTGGCCGCTTGCTGGCGAAAAGTCGCCATGCGCAGTCTCGCTCTGTCATGCGCCTCGTCGATGAAGTCTAGGTTGGCCTAAATCAGTGCGGAGTTGCCTTCCTCACTGAAGGACTCCACGCGTGGACTGGGCAATCCGATCTCGATGGGGATGACGGCCTCGGATCCGAAGGAGAGGCTGAAAGGAGTTTCACCCATCGGGGCTCTGCGAGTTGTGTGGTAAGCCCATATCACACTGGAGAGCTCTTCTACCCAACGTCCCTTGGAACCGTCCAGGCGAGTCCTGAGCCCCCTGAGGATGGTGCGGTTCATGACCTCAGCCTCCCCATTGGTCTGGGGGTGGCCGACAGAGGTGAATCGGTGGTGAATGCCTAGCTCCTCACAGAAGGCTTTGAATGCCTCATTGTTGAATTGGCGACCGTTGTCCGTGACGAGGGTGTGAGGCAAGCCGAAACGGCATATGATCGACTTCCAGAAGAAAGCTTTAACTTTGCTCTCAGTGATTTTGGCCAACGCCTCGACCTCGACCCACTTGGTGAAATAGTCGATGGCGACCAACAAGAACTTCTGCTGCCCTGAAGCTAGGGGGAATGGTCCAAGGATGTCCATTCCCCATTGGGCAAAGGGCCACGGAGCCGAGAGTGGGCTCAGCGGGGTAGGCGGCTGACGCTGGATGTGCGCGTGGCGCTGGCAGCCGTCACACCTTTGAACTAGCTTGGCCGCGTCCTCCTTCATAGTGAGCCAGAAGTACCCCTGACGGAGGGCCTTCTGGGCTAAAGATCTGCCCCCCAGTGGTTCCCACAAATGCCTTCGTGGATTTCTCGGAGGATGTAGTCGGCATCGGCGGGGCCTACGCACTTAAGCAACGGGTAGGAGAATGACCTTCTGTATAGGCGCCCGTCGAGAAGGATGAACTTGGAGGCCCTCCACTTGAGCAATCTGGCTTCGTTGCGGTCGTCAGGGAGGGTGCCGTCGGTAAGGTAGCGGACATAGGCATCCATCCACGTAGGTTCCGGGGTGAGCGGAAGGACTTCCTCCCCGCCCTCTATGCTGGGCCTTTCTAGGTATTCAATGTAGGCATCCCTTGCCAAGCCGTCGGCGGAGGTAGCCAGTCAAAAGAGGACGTCGGCCTTGGCGTTTTCACTTCGGGGATGTAACTGATACTGAAGTAGGGCAGTGAGGAGGTCAAGAGTTGAACCTTTTTCAGGTATTGCGCCATAATAGGGTCGCGCGCCTCGTACTCTCCGTTGATTTGCCGGAGATGAGTTGCGAGTCCGTGTAGGCTCTGAGGTGCTTTGCTCCAATCTCCTGGGCTAGCCTTAATCCGGCTAGCAGGGCTTCGTACTCCGCTTGGTTGTTGGTGGCTTCAAAAAGAAATCTCAGGGCGCACTCGTTCTTTCTCCTTCTGGCCCGGCAAGAATGAGGCCAGCGCCGCTCCCTTGAGAATTTGATGCGCCGTCCACATGAGGATCCAGGTCTCTCCATCGCCGCCTGCTCGGGCCTGGGCTGCTCCCCGGAACCTCTTTGAGATCCTCTTCCGCCCAAGTGCACTCAACCAGGAAATCGGCCAGGACCTGGGACTTCAAGGCCGGTCGTGCTTGGAAAGAGATGTCGAATTCTCCTAGCTTGATGGCCCACTTGGCGAGTCGACCCGAAGTATCCGGACGGGCCAGGATGGCTCGGAGAGGTTGGTCCGTGAGCACCACATAGGATGGGCTTGGAAATACGGGCGAGACGCCGGGCAGAGACTATCAAGGTGAAAATGACTTTCTCTATTTTGGAATACCTGACCTCGGCGTCATGTAGGACCTTGCTCACGTAGTAGACAGGCCTTTGGGTTCCGTCAGTGTCAAGGCGCACCAGGACTGAGCTGACGGCTTCTGAGGAGGCGGCTAAGTAGAGGAAAAGGCTCTCCCCGCCTCTCGGCTTGGAGAGGAGCGGCGGGGAGGACAGGAATACCTTTAAGCCGTCGAAAGCTCCTGGCAATCGTCCGTCCATGCAAAATATTCACCTTCCGCAGGGCCTTGAAGAAAGGCAAGCACCTCTCGCCGATCTGGAGAGGAAACGACTCAGAGCCGCTATCCTTCCCATTAGCCGTTGCACTTCCTTCTTGTTGGACGGCGGCCTCATGTCGAGTATGGCACTGATCTTCTCTGGGTTCGCCTCGATTCCGCGCTGGGTCACCATAAAGCCCAGAAATTTGCCTGCCGTGACCCCAAAAGCACACTTCTTGGGGTTCAGCTTGACTTGGAAGCGACGAGGTTGTTAAAGGTCTCCTCTAGGTCGGAGATGTGGTCGGCGGCGGGTGCTCTTTGTCAGCATGTCGTCTACATAGACTTCCATGTTCCGGCCTAGCTGGTCCTGGAACACCTTGTTCATCAGCCTTTGGTAGGTCGCTCCTGCATTCTTGAGGCCAAAAGGCATCACCTTTGTAGCAATAAATGCCTTTCTCTGTCACGAAGGAGGTGTGCTCCTCGTCGCTGGGGTCCATCCTTATCTGATTATATCCGGAGAAGGCGTCCATGAAGCTGAGAAGCTCGTGACCAGAGGTGGAATCGACCAGCTGATCAATTCTTGGCAGGGGAAAGCTGTCTTTTGGGCACGCCTTGTTGAGGTCGGTGAAGTCTATGCAGATCCTCCAGCTCCCATTTGCCTTGCGCACCATGACCACGTTGGCCAGCCAACTTGGGTAGTGTGCCTCCCGGATGTGGCCGGCACTGATAGCTTGTTGACTTCTTCATCAATAGCCTTTGTCGGTCAGGGCAAAGCTTCTCTTCTTTTGACGGATTGGACGGTGGCGTGGTCATGTTGAGCTTGTGGGTGATCCTCCGGAGGGATGCCGGGCATGTCAGACGCTGACCAGGCGAAGACGTCTGAATTAGCCCGCAAAAAGCTAAGAGATGCTCCCGGTCTTCCAGGGGAAGGAGTCCGCCCACACGGACGGTCTTGCCGGGTCATCTCCAAGAGGGAAGGTCAGGAGGTGCTCAGCTGGCTCCCCTCCTTTGGCGGAGTCTCTAGGGTCGGATGCTTCCAGGGCCGTTCGGCTCCAAAGGGCTTGATGCCGTGATAATAGCAAGGTAAGACCGGGCTGACCTCCCCGCGCATCTCTCCAACTCCTAGTGGGGAACTGCACCAGTAGACGCGGGTGGAGATAACTGCATCCAAAAGGTTCAGGCCTGGACGCCCAAGAATGGCGTTGTATGCCAAGGGACCCTCACGACCAGGAATTTCATGATCACGGTGCTTTGGCATGGTGGGGTTCCGGCCGTCACAGGCAAGGATATTTCACCCTCAACCCTCACGGAGTCTCCAGTGAATCCGACCAGCGGGGTTGCCACGGGCTGAAGGGAGTCAAAGATAATCCCATCCGAACAAAGGCGTCGTAAGTAAGGATGTCAGCTGAGCTGCCACTATCAACTAATATCCTTTTTACAGGGTGTTTGGCGATCGTCATAGAGACGACTACGCCTTCATTGTTTACATTTTCCATGACAGTCTCCCCCGGGAATTACATTATTTGGAGCCTCCTCCCCCCTCGGCCGCTTGGATGCAGAGGCTGATCCCCAGGACACCATCCCGACAGTCCGCTCCGTGGAGTGTTGTCGACGGGGGCTTGAGCTGGTGGAGGCCCCATGATGGCCGGCAGCGGCTGTGGCGTCTTCTGACGTACTTGCCGAGGTAGCCCCGTTGGATGAGCTCCTCGATGGCCCGCTTCAAGCTGTAGCAGCTGTCGGTGTCGTGGCCGTAGTCCCGGTGGAATCGACAATAGCGGCTTCTGTCGCATGGTACACCTTTCTTCATGGGGGAGGATGCTGAAGGTAGGGCTCGCCCTCGATCTCCATCAGGATGTGGGATCGAGGGGCAAGGAGAGGAGTGAGCTTACTCTCGTCGGGGACAGGGCTTCGGCGCCTGTTGTCGGACCGGCGAGGTGGGTCAGATCGGCGATGTCGGGGGTCCGCTCGGCTCAGGGCGAGCGGATTTGTGGCTGGAGCTCTTCGAAGACTTCCGGCGGGTGAGGTCGGCTTCATCCGCCCGGATGTACTTCTGGCCCGAAGGAGGAGGTCGGAGTAAGAGCTCGGGGGCTTCTTATCCAGGGAGAAGGTGAAGCGGGACGGAAGGAGTCCCCGCTTCAGCGCCAGGGTGGCCACCGCATCGTCGAGATGGTAGACCTCGAGGGCGGCGGTTTGAATCGGGACACGAAGTCCCGCAGTGACTCTCCTTCCTTCTGGCGGACGGAGAAGAGGCTGTCTGCCACCCTTGGGATCCGGCGGCAGGCATCGAAGTGGGCCAAAAATGCCCTTTCCAGCTCCCGGAAGGAGTCTATGCTGTGGGGGACAGGCGTGAATGCCATACACGGGCGGCCTTCCGCAGAGTTGCGGGGAAGGCCTTGCAGAGAGGGCGTCTGAGGCACCTGGACTTGCATCATGGCTTTGTAACTCTCGAGGTGGTCGAGGGGGTCGGTCGTACCATCGTACGGGTCCACCTGGGGGAAGCGAACCTGGAGGGAACCGGTTCCTCCAGTATGCGGCGAGTGTAAGGAGGACGAGTGTCGAACTCTTCCTCCGGCTGATGGTTGATCTTCTTGGCGAGCTCGTCGAGCGCCTGTTGTACTCCTCCAGGCGTTCCTCCGCCTGGCGGCTGATCGTCTGGGCCCTCCGAGATGGCTCGGAGGAAGAAGAAGAAGAGGAGGCAGAAGGAGATGGAGACGGAAGTCGGGACTTCCGCCTGGGTTCCTCGTGATGATGTGGCTTGGGAGGAGACTTGTTGGGGCCGTGGTCAGGGGACCGTGGCCGCTTGGAGGGCTCGCGTCGAGGCTTCCTAGGGGAAGCTTGACGCCGGCCGGTCCCTCGCCGACCGGCCTCCCGCCGAGGAGAACCTCCCCTCGCCGACTGCTGACTGGCGGGGGGAGCGGTCTGGTGCTGGGTGGCCACGGACTGTTGCTGCTGGAGCCCGTGGACCATGGCAGTGAGGTTCTGAACTTGCTGGGAGAGGTTGCCAGCTGCTCCGCTGTTTGGACAGCGGCGTCCGGCGCGGGCAGGCGACGGAGGGTCGGCAGCAGGGGGATTGGCCTCCTGCTGCAGTTGGCGGGGGAAACCCCGCTGGGCAGCTGATGGAGGCGTCCTGGCTCGAGTCACCACCATGGCTTCTTGAAGAAGAGAGGGGACGAAAGATGTAGCTCGGGAGAACGTTCGCTACTTTTTCTTATGCCCCCCTACCTGGCGCGCCAATCTGATGACGCTCAATCACCTCTCCTGGACGTCGGGAGCGGAGGTGCTTCTCGAATCTCGCTTCGCCGGGTGCCTGCAAAGAAGTCCCACCGGAGGGGGTCTCCGGCGGGACCCTCCGATGGCCAAGTTAGTGACTGAGGTCACAGCTGAAGAAGGGCTCGAATGAGCCTTTTTGTCTGGAAAAGGGGATCTCCGAGAGGAGGAATCCCTTCGAGAGTTGAGATGGCGATTTTGGGGTTATCGCGCATACCTGTTTGGTGAGTGGATTCACCTTTTTATAGGGGTTGATCCTGGCATGATCACGGGGGATTGCGTGAGTCAGAACATCTATTGAGCCCTTGCGCGAATCTGGGCTGGTTAGCGAGCGACGTCCCATCAGCCGATGGGGCTGTTGGGCGGTGCGCGTCGGCGCTATCGGGCAGCGCGCGTCAGAGATGCGGTTTCTTGAATCGCTGGGGCTGATCTGGCGGGAACTGGGGAATCTGGTCTTATCAGGGCCGAGTTGGGTCGACCCGAGATGGCTGGGGCCCATCCCGCTGGCAAGGCAGTGCCGGGCGGGGCCGACTCGACGAACTCGGAGATGCCGGGGCCGAGTTGGGCCGGCCTGGGATGGCCTTGGCCGACTCGGCGGGGACTGGAGATGCCGGGGCCGAGTTGGGCCGCCTGGGATGGCCTTGGCCGACTCGGCGGGGACTGAAGACGCCGAAGCCGAGTCGGGCCGGCCGGGGATAGCCTTGGCCGACTTGGCGGGGACTGGAGACGCCGGGGCCGAGTCGGGCCGGCCGGGGATGGCCTTGGCCGACTCGGCGGGGACTGGAGACGCCGGGGCAGAGTCGGGCCGGCCTGGGATGGCCTTGGCCGACTCAGCGGGGACTGGAGACGCCGGGGCCGAGTCGGGCCGGCCTGGGATGGCCTTGGCCGACTCAGCGGGGACTGAAGATGCCGGGGCCGAGTCGGGCCAACTCGGCGGAGCTGGAGACGCCGGGGCCGAGTCGGGCCGGCCGGGGATGGCCTTGGCCGACTCGGCGGAGTTGGAGATGCCGGGGCCGAGTCGGGCCGGCCTGGGATGGCCTTGGCCGACTCGGCGGGACTGGAGACGCGGAGGAAGTGTCGGGGCTGACATGCTTGGAGAAGTAGGGGTCGGCTGGGAAGATGACATGGCCGCCTGGGAGGTGCCGGGGCCGGCTAGCTTGGACACGCCGTGGCCGGCTGGGAATTGCCGGGGTCGGCTAGCTTGGACACGCCATGGCCGGCTGGGAAGATGCCGGGGCCGCCTGGGGAAGTGCCGGGGCCGCCTAGCTTGGACACGCCGGGGCCGGCTGGGAAGTGCCGGGGCCGGCTAGCTTGGACACGCCATGGCTGGCTGGGAAGATGCCGGGGCCGCCTGGGGAAGTGCCGAGGCCGCTTAGCTTGGACACGCCGGGGCTGGCTGGGAAGTGCCGGGGCCGGCTGGGAAGTGCCAGGGCCGGCTAGCTTGGACACGCCATGGCCGGCTGGGAAGATGCCGGGGCCGCCTGGGGAAGTGCCGGGACCGCCTAGCTTGGACATGCCAGGGCCGGCTGGGAAGTGCCGGGACCGGCTAGCTTGGACACGCCGTGGCTGGCTGGGAAGATGCCGGGGCCGCTTGGGGAAGTACCGGGGCCGCCTAGCTTAGACACGCCGAGGCCGGCTGGGAAGTGCCGGGGTCGGCTAGCTTGGACACGCCGTGGCCAGCTGGGAAGATACCGGGGCCACCTAGCTTGGACACGCCGGGGCCGGCTGGGAAGTGCCGGGGCCGGCTAGCTTGGACACGCCGTGGCCGGCTAGGAAGATGCCGGGGCCGGCTAGCTTGGACACGCCATGGCCGGCTGGGAAGATGCCGGGGCCGCCTAGCTTGGACACGCTGGGGCCGGCTGGGAAGTGCCGGGGCCGGCTAGCTTGGACACGCCGTGGCCGGCTGGAAAGATGCTGGGGCCGCCTGGGGAAGTGTCGGGGCTGCCTAGCTTGGACACGCCGGGGCCGGCTAGCTTGGACATGCCGTGGCCGGCTGGGAAGATGCCGGGGCCGCCTAGCTTGGACATGCCGGGGCCGGCTGGGAAGTACCCGGGCCAGCTAGCTTGGAGACGGTGGGGCCGAGTCGGGCTAGCCGGGATGGCCTTGGCCGACTCGGTGGAACTGGAGAGGCGGAGGAAGTGCAGGGTCGGCGGAGCTGGAGACGCCGGGGCCGAGTTCGGGATGGGCCCTGACCGACACGGGTGTCGAGATGGGGCATGGCCGACGCCGAGGTCGGGATGGACCTTGGTCGATACGGATGTCGAGATGGGCCATGGCCGACACCGAAGTCAGGATGGGCCTTGGTCGACACGGATGTCGAGATGGGGCATGGCCGACGCCGAGGTCGGGATGGGCCCTGGCCGACATGGATGTCGAGATGGGGCATGGCCGACGCCGAAGTCAGGATGGGTCCTGGCCAACACGGATGTCGAGATGGGCCATGGCCGACGCCGAAGTCGGGATGGGCCCAGGCCGACATGGATGTCGATATGGGCCATGGCCGACGCCGAAGTCAGGATGGGCCCTGGCCGACACGGATGTCGAGATGGGCCATGGCCGACGCCGAAGTCCGGATGGGCCCTGGCCGACACGGATGGCGAGATGGGCCATGGCCGACGCCGAAGTCCGGATGGGCCCTGATGACACGGATGGCGAGATAGGCTGCAACCGACACGGGAGTCGGGGTAAGCCATATCAAGCCCAATTGCCAAGGAATTGGCTCGCGTGTTCTTTGACCCGATGGAGCCGTCGGTCTTGGAGATGTCGGCCTTGGAGGTGCCGGTCTTGGAGCTGTCGACCTTTGGGGCCGTCCAAAATTTTTTTTATTCTCCATGGGATCAACTGGCTGCATCAACTTCTATACCATCAACCAAATCCAGCTTCATCCTCAAGACGTTGTCAAACAAATCTAAATAAAAAACAACAACAAACAACAACTACTAATTGGGTTCTCAGCATAAATAAGAAGAGAGACGAACGAAGCTCGATCCATAGAAGCAAAAAACCGAAGGAAACGGCATGGCCGCCTCCACCAACGTTGGCAGAGAAGCCGACGAACGGAGAAGGACTGGATTCTGCGAGGAAAAGAGCCACCACGACGAAGATGATGAATTTTTCGAGCTGGATCTGGAGGTGTTGAACAGCATCCCCATGCCCACCTACTACGAGCACCATGCCACCACCAGAGAGGCCCTTCTAGCCAACTGCCTCCTCCCCATCAAGTACGTATGCAACGCTATTCCCACGGATAGGAGGAACCCATCCATTCGCACTTTCCTAGTAGCCATCCACGGTGAATCCCCCGTTCGTTCCCACCAAGGGTCGATGCTGGATTAAGTCGTACGTATGAAATATGGTTCACCTGATGATGTTGGAAATAGAAATAACATATCTGTACTCAAAAACAGAAATATTTACGTATGTTTAATTTGGACGCTGGTCATCCACACGCGGGCATGATTTGTCTCAAAAAGACCTCAAAACCAATTCACCAACTTGCATGCAAGCACTCAGAAAAATGAAGTTCCCGCCTCTGTTTAGCAGTATCAATCTCCATGTTCTTCTTCTCACACAAACGAGCCAACAACAGATCGCATGTTCTCTGTAACACACCCCCAAAAAGTTCAACATCTGATGAGAAAAAAAAGATAGTAAAAGCTTGAGAAGCTTATAACTTTAAGTTCAATCAGTATTAATTAATAAGTTCTTTAGATTTTAGAGCTGCGTGAACGACCCCTCTCCTTGAATATTCGGTCAACAGTTGGACTTCAAGCATCGAGCCAATCCCAGCGTGAACGACCCCTCTCCTCCTCCAGTGCCGTCATATCCTGCCCATCAAATACCAGCCACCAGGGTCCAAAAATTTGTCAAGAAACCAGCTAATAATACCAAGAACACCTCTGGTCTGTGCGTGGCTGTGAATCCACAACTCGCGGCCTTAGCTGATGCTGTTGGGTAGATGGGTTAACAGGCCTGAATACCTAATGGGCCTCGAAAGTCCATTACCTTCTCCTTTTGTATAAATAAGAAATTATGAGAACATTTTAGTCCCACATCAAAAAAAAAAAAGAAAGGAAGGTTCACTTATATGAAAACCTCTTCCTTGAAGCTTAAGTTCTTTAGGCTCATCATAAGTGAAAAACTTGAGTGTGATGCTAGCGCATGTGTGAAGAGCGCAATGGGTGCTTTGTAGGCGCACTTTGTACTTCACACGACTGTTAACCACTGGTGATAGGCGCCCATCCGAGATAAGGCATCACTCCGATCAGACCGTTGTGATAAACCAACGTTTTGATCGTGAAAAGGTGTATCAAAGCCGTACTATGACTTATCCAATCGTTGAGATGGCTTATCTGATCGTGGAAATGACCTTTCGGATCATGAAAAGGCTTATCAGATCACGTAATCCGATTAATGACCCTCACATCCTTTGATCAAATCCGATCAAAGTAATTCAATTTAAATTAAATCCGTAGGGTTACTTCCAAAGGGCACATAAAACCTATAAATAGGATCCTAGACCCTTGCATTTTCATTCAATCCAGATTCAACCGAATCAATCCTAGCCTTTTCCTCTCTTAGGCATTTGCATACTCTCTTAAGGGTAGTATAGCAATAGTGCATTAAAAAGAGAGAAGCATTCTTGGTTCGATATTTTTGGTGAATTGTAGTGCTGCTTTCAACAAAAGAATACTGTTGTATCCTGGGAGACAATCGTCATACTGACCGTACGGAACGAAATTATCTTAAGAATATAGAGTATAATTCTAGACTCAGTCCTAACAATTAGATAGCCACTAGCTGCCACCAATGCATCTAAGAACGCAATTGCTTTTCCAAAGTAGAAGATGTATGTCCGAAAGTGTTAAAGTTGCAGGTCGGTTATTTAATTAAACAGAGTGTTGATGCTACCTTTTACGCAAACACTGGTATGGAACACAATGCTGGTTGTTGCCGCTGAAATCCGTCCTCCGACTCGGGCGCGGTCGATCTCCAGGAAGAGGGGGGCGGACCTGCAAAAGAAGCCCACACGCGGAGGGACGCTGGGGGTGGTCCTCCGCGGAAGACCCTCCGACGCTCAAGTCAGTGGAGAAGAAATCGGCGATCAACCAGACAGTGGGGAGGTGGATCTCTCCGGGAGACCTCTCCGAAGGCGGTCAATCGGAAGCTCCAAAGGGCAGGAGCGCCGACGAGCTACTGGAGAGAGGAGTGAGGTGCGCGTGTAAGAGGCGCGTGCCTATGCCCAAGGAGAGAGAGAGAGTGCGTACCTGAGAAAATCTGCGAGTATGGTATTTATAGACTGTCACCTGGGTCTTGAGCGTCTTCTGGAAGGTTCGAAGGTTGTTAAGATATGGAGAATCAGGCCGTTGTGGGGCCATTAGAATCCATATCCCGTTTGTTCAGGTATCGACGGCTGGGAGAGCTCCTTGATGTCTTGAGATCTGGTTGAGTAGGCCTGGGGCGGTTATGATAGGCTTTGGGCCACATCCCGACATGATTTCTTTTTTAGGATGCCGTTATGGTAGGCCCGGGCTCTCCCGCGTCAGGTTCCGCGGAGGTAGATGT
>UESW01004060.1:396765-489053 GCA_900491605.1 Calamus simplicifolius | reverse complement strand
GATTGGGGGTCGAAGGATTGCATGCCTTCTCCTCTATTGTGCTTCTCTGGGTCATTCATCTTCTTCTCTAAGACTTCCTGTGAATGGAGGGACTGCATGCCGGTTCAGATCCTTCGTGCTGGTTGATGCCGTGACTTGCCACTGCTAGTGCTATACTAAAGGTGAGTGTCAAGCATATTCCAGTGGAGATTGCCTCTTCTGGCCCCCTGATTCCTCGGTTCAGCCAGGAGTAAGCATGCCGGTCAGTGGGCTGTGTGCCGATAGGAGTGGAAGGGGGTTCCCAGAATTTGAGACTGCATCTTTAGTCTCTGTCCCATGTGTTGTCTGAGACTCAGGGACTTTAGTCATTAACCCTTTTGTGTCTGGGGTCCGAGCAAGGGACTACTCGCTCTCAGTCTCATGGTGTGTTGGCTTATCTGGCCCATCAAAGAGGGCTCGGCCTGTGGAGTTTGTCATAGCAGGTTGTGTCCAAGGCTTCAATGGCAAAAGGGAAAGGCCACTCATGAAAGCTAGTGAGAATGGTTCATTTACTATCTCGGCATCGCTTGAGTCCTCTAGGTGTATGGAGGGCCTTGTCGGGCTGAGGCTGCAGAAGGCCCGCCGAAGAGATGGTCTGGCATCGGGGTCTGCCTTAGGGTTACCCAGTCGGCTCAGTTGGTTGGACCAGACCACGAGGTGGCGGTCGCCCTTCTTAAGGAAGCCATTCAAAAGGATAGTAGCTAAGGCTATGGATTCATCCCGGGTGGATGAGTGTAGTTGTCAGGGATCTGAGGGTCCCCTATTGCTTAATGATCACCTTAATGAGCAGGTGATGGGGGACACTGCTGGGGTCCCTCCCTCTCTAATCTCTAAGTGAAGATTCTAGCTTGGAATGTGCGAGAGGCCCTGAAACCCTCATTTTGGTCCTCTTTTGGGAGGCTTCAGCAGCTTCATGCCTTTGATATCTGTATCATGATGGAAACTCACCTATCTGGAGGATAGTCTGGCTCAGCTTCGGAGATAGATCTCTAGACTTGGGACTCTTATGCAGTGGAGTCAATAGGTCTCTAGAGGTATTTTGGTGTTATGGAGACCGGATAAAGTTAGAGTGGATGCCTTCCACGGTTGTGGCCAGCAGGTGCATTGGTCGTTTTGGAAGGGTCCTCTGCTTCTTGGCTTCTTCAGGGGTTTATGCCAGCACGATTTTAGAGCTCGTCGTGTGCTTTGGGATGTCCTCTCGCTTTCTTGGCAGGGCTTCCCTCCCTCATTGTAGTGATTTCAATTGTATTGTGGGACCTCTGAGAAGAGAGGGGTAGATAGTTTGTTGGCTCTTCGGACATTGTTGAGTTCAGGGATTTCATTCCTCGGTGGGTCCTTTGGATTTGGGGTTTGCTAGGTAGTTACCTAGTGCAATAACCACCATGGTTCTGCTAGAGTCGGAAAGACTAAACAGGGCCTTGGCTTCTGCCAATTGGCTGTAGCTCTTTCTTCTGCTACTATCGCTCACTTATCCAGAATTGGTTATGATCATTGTCCTATCCTCATTTCTATTGATGTGACTCTTCAGCAATCTAGATAGTTCAAATTTGAGAAGTTCTGGATATTTTATTCTTCAGTGAGGCACATCATTTCTCAGGTTATCGGTTGCCGGTTAGGGGAGTGCCACTTACAAACTTTCTAGACATCTGCTTCTTACTAGCCACAGGCTCTCTAGCTGGTATAGGAGGGAGGTCGGGGATATTATGAGGCAAGTTGAATAGGTGGAGTCTATTATCTCTTCATTGCAAACCAAGGAGGATCAGGAGGGATTTCTTCTCGATTCGGATTTGTCCACCTTAGATCCACTTTGGCCATCCATTCTCTAATATTGCAGCAGAAGACTTATTGGTGGCAAAGGTCTCGTATTCAGTGGATTAAAGAAGGGGATCGCAATATGAGGTTCTTTCATTAGGCTACTTTACGTCGGCGGTCGGTGAACCGCATTAGGCATTTAGTTGATAACGAGGGTCATTTTGAGGAAGACCCTCAGGCAATCAGGGATAAGCTTCTTAACTTCTTCCAGTCTAGGTGGACCGAGGTGTCTGGGGATGGGGTCCCTGTTCCCTGTTCTGCCTTCCTGCAAGGTCTCTGATGTGGAGAATGATATTCTTACCATGCCCTTCTCTATAAAGGATATTCGCCTCACTTTATGGGACTGGGCCTCGATAAGGCCCCTGGCCCTGATGGGTACCCTCCTTTATTTTTTCATCATTATTGAGATATTATTGGTTCGGATGTCGTCTTGGCTATCCAAATTGTGTTTCAGTCTAATCATATTCCTTCTGACTGGAAGCAAACTCTTGTTACCCTGATGCCCAAATGTCCTGATGCTTCCTCTCCCCAGCACATCCAGCCAATCAGTCTATGCACCACATTATATAAATTTGTGCTTGGCTTTTGGTAGCCCGGATGGCTTCGATGATCCCTCGTCTCATCTCTCAAAGTAGGGTATTTTCTTAGGGGGCGCAGTATCATGAACAATGCCCTGTTAGCTCAGGAGTTTATGCATGACCTTCAGAGAGCTTCTAGACATTAGTGCCTCATGGCTATTAAGCTTGATATGGAGAGAGCTTATGATAGACTGAGGTAGGATTTTCTGTGCTGAACGCTTCATGAGTTTGGCTTCCATGAGCTTTTTTCTGATTGGTGATGGAGTGTATCCAGAAACCATCTTTCTCTCTCCTTATTAATGGGGGTCAGACGGAGTTCTTTCACTCGAAGGTTGGTCTGAGAAAGGGATGTCCTCTTTCTCCATTTTTGTTCATCCTCTCTGCTAATGCTTTATCTTAAGATCTTTCTATGGCTCGTGGACTTTGGCTCTCGTCCCATATTCTACAGGTCCCCTTAGCCCTTCGTTGTTCCACTTACTTTTCGCTGATGACTGTCTGCTTTTAGGGAAGGCTTCTATCTATAATGCCACCACCTTTGTGACCATTCTTCACTCCTATTGCCGTGCATCAGGTCAGAGAGTTAATCTTAGCAAATCTTTAATATGCTTCAGCCTGAGGACGTCCCCTACTTGAAGAGGTCTATTTCTCGTATTACGGGCATTCCTGCTCAGTCCGATCGGATGTTCTATCTGGGATTCTGATCATCGGGAGATGCCATGGTGTTTGGATTTTGCTTTCTTGTGAGGCGGATCCATGATTGGCTGGATGGCTGGCAGGTTTCTGGGCTTTCTATGATGGTGTGGATTACTCTTATCCGCTCTGTGTTATCTTCTATGCCTAGCTATCTCTTGTCTAACACTGCTATTTTCCTGGCCTGTTTGTGAAAGATTGAGAGATACTTTTGGGACTTCCTCTGGGCATCGATGCAGGAGGGCCACGGTGTTCATCTTGTGGCTTGGGACACAGTCTGCTTGCCAATGGTTGAGGGTGGGCTTGGGATCCAATCGCTGTCTGTTAGAAGATAGGCATTGACTACTAGGCATGCCTCTCAGTTCTTGCTTAATCCGCATTGTTTGTGGAGTTCCTTCATGTGTGCCAAGTACGGCAGCTAGAACCCATCCACTCCTTCTCAGTCTAATCAAAGACATTCCTTTTCCTGGAAAGAGGTATGTCATTATGCTCCAACAATCCTGCACAGTACCTCATGGATGATTTGTGACAAAACTTTGGAGGATGCCACTCAGGACACATGGATTGCTGACTTTCTCCTATCTCATTGGCTGACTTTTGTGTGCTCAGACATTCCTGATGGCATGTGAGTCAGTGATTTTAATTTCCTAGATTGTTCTGGTTGGTTGTCCTCTCGGTTGTCCAATTCTTTCGGGAACGAGCTCTATCAGCGTATTCTCTCTATTCCTCTCCTTACGGGTGCTATTACTGATACCAGGGTATGGAGGAGATCTTGCTTGTCTCGTGCTCCCATGAGGGACCTCCTATCTATTTATAGATCCTACCCTCATGAATCGGTGGATTTGGATTGGGTTTGGCATCACCCTAAAGTGAGACTTTTTATCTGGAAGCTGGCTCAGGATATTCTTCCTACCTGCTCCCTTCTATCTGAAAGAGGGATGAGTATTCTGCCTACATGCCCAGTGTGGTATTGAGGCAGAAATGATAGATCATGCTATATTCTACTGTGCTAGGGCAAGTCAGATTTGGCATATCTATGGTGCATGTCCCTGGGTGTATGATTCTGGTTCCCATCGAAGCTCTTTTTTGAGACTGTTGAAGCAAGGTAGGGGAAGGGGTATCCACCTGCGGGGTCCATTGTGGGCTTACACAGCTTATCAGATCTAGTTATCCCATAATCTGATTCTGTTCTTGAACGTGAGGCTTTCCCCTGGTAGGTTGTTAGGGCGGTTGTCTCCCTTTTGCAATTCTGCAAACCCTGGCCACTGGGTCTCCCCTGCTGTTGCGGCAGCGAACTGGCGTACTATTTTTATTTCCTAGGAGCCCCCCTCTAGGGTTTCTCAAAATAAATTTTGATGGGAGTGTCCGTGGCAGATGTGTTGGATGGCTTTTGTTATTCGTGATGCGGATGGTATGATGTTGGCGACGAAGGGGTTTGGTTTAGTTAATGTCATGGTGCCTCTGGCCGAACTGTATGCGGCATGGATGGGTATCTCCTATGCTGCTCGGATCCTCGATGCCCGCAGTCTTATCATTAAAGGTGATTCCATCACTGTCATTCGCTGGATCCGGCAGGAGCCCAGCTCCCACATGCCTACTATCCCCTTACTGTGCGACATCCGCTATATGGTTTTGGAAGCTCCTAACATCCAAATTCGCCATGTCTATCGAGAAGCCAATACAGTAGCTGACTGGATTGCTGCCAGGTGGCCTCTCATTCTGATATCTGGAGTTGGAAACAGGGCAATCCCTGTCCTCTGATCCTTTTTCAATTATTGTACTCTGATATATCAGGTATGACCCACCCCTAGAGTGGTGAAATCACCCATCTGTACCAAAAAAAAAAGACAAAAAATAAAAAACCATAGTTTCTGAAACAAGAGGCAAAACAAACCAACGGCATACAAAGGGGGAGCTAGAAACAATTTGGAAAGAAACTCCATCGGATACATCCACGTGGAAAAGATATCACCGTGTGTCAATATAAATTTGCCCTTAGACTTGGATGAGGAGGAGGAGGTCAAATCTCTTTAATTTGGAATTCTTTTGACCTTGTTCTGATTTTATATACAATGATTAAAGCTCTAATGTAATATCTAATTGGAAATCTTTGTGGCTGTGGTTTAGTTGATTAAAAATTAGATTTCATACCGGTTGATCATTGGCATTGCATAGTGAATTTTCTTATTGATTTGTACCTATAGATTTGGTACTCTATTTTCTGTTATGTTAATTTGATGCTGGAATTTAAGTTTCCTTTTTCTCTCTAGTTTAATTTGCTTGCTGATTGATATGATCTGGATTAGAATGTAGAGTTGTGAGAACGACAAATGGATGGTTGTGATTAGTTAATAGGTATTGATGGATGCTGAGGCTGGTAATGCCTCTTGGTGTTGATGCAAGATATATCAGTGTTCAGGTCCTTCCTTTACCCCAATTCAAGCTTTTAATGAATTATTGATAGATGTTGCTGATCTATCATAATACAGGCTGCTAATGCTTTTAAGTAATACAGTCAGCATGAATATTTAGTTGTAACTCGAAGGAAATTTTCTTAGTCTGAGGAACTTTGGGATTCAAATTGTTGCTGCCCCCACTCTGCATGGGGAATTATGGGTATAGATGCTAAACAACTAAATGGTAATATTAAAGACATTTTTTTCATAAGAGCCCCCATGAGCATTTTTGTTATTGACATTTCAGAGTTTTCCTTCTCCCAGATTTTGCTGGAGTTATCTGGATCTCATCAAATTTCTCAGCCATTTCTATCTCAGATGGATGTGACCAAAATACCCTTGTTCACCTTTACTTTACTTTTTTCTTTCTTAATTTTCTACATAAATAATGAGAAATTCAGAACGCAACATTTTTTCCAGGCATAAATCATTTCAGTTCATATGTTTTTCTATAAATTTTTTCTATAATTTTAGTAGTAGAAACATTCTTGTTTAGTTAGTTTAAGTTAAATCCAATAACTAAATATGATGGTCAGCTAGGTGGCTAGATGGATCTAATGGCTATTAAACCTCTGAGCTTGCACTTTTGCAAAAGGCAACTACTTGTATATTATTACTTGTACTTTTTTGTTATTATTTATTCTCTTCCCCTATCAGGTTACCTTTGGTACATGGTAATATAATATTATTAAGAATCTTATATTCCTAGTAATCTTAGACTTAGTAATAAGATTTTTAGAAATGAAGATTATTGTGTTTGGATCGTAACAACAAAGTACAAGATTAAAGTTTAATAAACTATATACCGATCAAAACAAATTAAGAGCTAAAAGAGAATAGGTGTTTTGCTTAATTGCAAGGGCAGAAAAAAAATGAAAAAAAATCAAAACAAAGAGCTAAAAGAGAGAATAGGTGTTTTGCTTGATTGCAAGGGCAGAAAAAAAAAAAGAAAAAAAAATCCTATAGCGCATCTCAGACTTTTCTTTTCTTTTCCAAATCCCTCGACTTCCAAACAACTAAATAATCTGGAATATAGGCTACTTAAATTTCAAATTTCAAAATCTCCATATAGTTTTCCAAAATGTGCAAATGGCTCCTCAAATTTCAAAAAGCCAGACACGAAGTCAAAGAAATGTCGGACCATGCAATGAAACCATAACACACCAACAATCTAGTGTTTAATCAATAAACAGAGTCCACAACAATTAAAAAATTAGAATTCACATCAGAACTTATTGTATATATAAAATTGGAATGAGATTTTTGCATTCCTCTTGCCGTTCTTCTTCAGCAGTAATTTCAGTCTTTGAGACAACCTTGCATCTGAGAGTAAATTTATCTATTTGCATTTGCTATTCTGGTAGTTTGATATATTGCTAACATGATTTATTGCCTATTACTAGAAGTATCGATGAAGCTAAAATCATTATAACTTCCAATAGATGACTCATCAAGGAAGAAACTCATGTGATAAAGAACCAATGAAGCATATAAAGAAGATGGTTGCATCACAAGCTATATCAAAATAAACTTGAAAGAAGATTCTATGAGATTCTGTTAAATTATAAGGTGAGCTGAAACATGTGCTTGAAGACCATCATATTCACTCATTTGCAGAAGAAGAAACATGTCACTTAGTTTAGGCTTAAATTCATCAGAAGCTGAATGCTTTAAGCTAGGGTGAGTTGATGTAACATAGATAAGGTCACAAAAGCTCCGCAAAGAGTGTATAAGACAAATCTTGATCAAAATAAAAAATCTTATTAAGTATTTCTTTAGGAGTCTTATTTTTATTAATAAGATTCTTATTTTTGTTAACATCGAATAGATTTATGACTTTAAAAATGTTCTAATTGTACCTGAGTTTCTTTTAGGTTAGTGGTGCTTTATAAATATCCTCGTAGTGTACTCTATTGAATCAATGAATTAAGTAATATAATTTTAAAATTCTCTTTAATTAACTTGCTTGGCGTGATTCTTTCGGAGTGGTGCTAGGCCATAAATTTTGTAGAGTAGCTAGATGTGTTGAATCGATGCCGGTTAACATGCCGGATTAACCCCAATTCCTCCGAGTCAACTGGGGTGAGTTGATGCATGGGGCGGGACGGACCAAGACAATGGGAGGAGGTTCTAGGGGGGAGGACGGAGGAGGCTATAGCCCAGGGGAGGAGGGAAGGCGAGGAGGGCATTGTTTTAATTTTTTACTAATTATTAAATATTAAATTAATAGGTTAACACATTAGTCATGAATTTTAAATTAATTTGCCATTTGGATGTCACGTGTGTTGCCACATGAGACAAAAACTAATGGTGTCTTCCCTTTTTAACGTTAGGGATCAATGTGAAACAAAATGAAAGTTTAGGATCATTTTTGAAACTTTTTAAAGTTAAAGGATCAAGTGACATAATCTCTATAAGTTCAAGGGTTAATACTATAATTTAGCCATTAAAATTTTTATCTTAATCTTCTTACTAGATATGACGATTAAGGTTTATTTCATCTAGATTATACATTTTTAAGTAGAATTTCACTCTTTTAAAATTTTAATAAATCAACTATTTTTTTAAAAAATAAAAGGTGCTTTTTATCCGATATATTTATCTTATTTTTATTTTTTTGATAATGATCTCATATTTCTAAATTTAAAATTTAAAATTATTTAAATTGATGATATTTATTAAAATTTTTCTATGCCATGATATTAAAATAATATATGATCAAAAAAAAGAACTTACCAACACCATCGATGCAATGCATGGTATATATCGAGCATCTAAATGGATGGGGGCAAATCTTTAACAAATCAAAACTATCTTTCATTTGTCCCTTATTCTGATTCTATTGATAGATAAAGTTCTATTAAAGTTGCTCTATTGTGTGAGTACCAGTTAGATGCTTCTTATTTGTGACTGAAAAAGTATTATTTATATTGCTTTCTGTTCCAATCCTACATTTTTCCATGTAAAAGAACATGTCGATTAATTGAAGATATAAATGTTTATCATAGCTATTTTATAAATGATACCTTAAGATCCTATGGCTTGATTTTGTACAGATCAACATCTTTATCATATCTTGGTTAATCTTTTCGAAGCCACTTCTTTTTTAAGATAGTAATTTAAAAGTTCTCTAGAATGGAATTTAGAACCTGGAGGAACATATATGAGAGAGTATCCCAAAACATTATCCAATGAAAATCGTTAGCCTAATTGATAATTTAATTAAATGATTTTTTTTGGAGCGTTGGGTTAAATAGTTATTTTTAACAATTAGTTGGAATTGTCAGGCTAACTGACGATTTTATTTAAATGTTTTCTTTTTTTTTTTCGGGGTTGGGGTTTCAAAAAGATTTTTTTTTTTAAAGTAAATTAGCTGAAATCGCCATTTAGAATCTTATTGATGATTTTCCCCCTTTTTCTGATATTTTGTTTTGAATTCAATTTAATTTCTTTTTAAAATTTTTAAAAAATAAAATCATCCAATTATATTAACAATTTTATTATATTTTTTTAAAATCCAAAATCGTTAATCAATTATATTAACAATTTATTATATATTTGTCATGTTTACATTGTTTTCTTTAACACATGTTATCTTTTATTTTTCTTTAGAAAAGACTACTGATGGAATAAAATTTTATGTTGGCAGATAGGGCTACCGAATCTTCCATTTGTCCTTTAGAAGTTCGGGCTTCTTGAAATCTTCCTTGCTTTTCCAGTGACTAAAAATGTTGTTTGGTCAAAATGCTCAGTGTTGTACTAAAAAAAAAATTCAGTTTATAGCAAATTCTTGTGGATCAAACCAAGAAACAATCTTTTAAAGCTTTGTTATGCTAATTCCAAGATGCTGGTAAAATTCAAGAAAAAATTTTTTCAAAACAATGACCAAAATTAATTTTAAAAAAAAGTAAACAAGAATGCTATACTCCAAGCATGGGCTCTACCCAGGAACTGGCAAGTGTTAATTGACCACTTAAGATTCTCTTGCATTGAACTTAAAAAGCTAATAGCAAAACTTCAACACTTGATCACTCATGACAGGCNTGCTGGTAAAATTCAAGAAAAAATTATTTGTTTCAAAACAATGACCAAAATTAATTTAAAAAAAAAAGTAAACAAGGAATGCTATACTCCAAGCATGGGCTCTACCCCAGGAACTGGCAAGTGTTAATTTGCCCACTTAAGATTCTCTTGCATTGAACAATTAAAAAGCTAATAGCAAAACCTTCAACACTTGATCACTCATCATGACAGGCCAGGACCAACTATATTGATGCACAATAAGTATGTTTTTTAAATTTAATAATTTTTCTAATAACTAATCTTCTTAGTTAGTCAAATTCGATTGGAAATTGTTGAAAGAATCGCTATTCTAATTGATGATTTTATTTAAATGAATTATTTTGAAAGTGTTAGGTTTAAATAGTTTTTGACCAATTAACTAAAATGTAAAATCGTCAGTTGATTTTTGATTTTATTTCAATGATTTTTTCTCTGGATTTTAAATAGATTTTTTAATTAGCTGAAATTGTCAATCTAAATGATGATTTTCCCTTTTTTGATTTTCTTCCATCAGTCAGGACCTATTCAAATATTTGAAATGTTGGGACATGCTACAATTCCTAACACAATTGACAGAACAACTATCTATTCCATTTACAGGATCAAATAGAAGAAAAATTCTTTTCTCGCTTTATATTCAGTCTGACAAAGAACATAACTGCCTTTATCTAGGAGCATTAGAGTATATATATGAAGAATAATTATCTGAAAACTATATTCATAATGTGTTAAAACAAGAGTTGCCCTAACATTACAATTTTTTTGTTTTTTTTGTTTTACAAACACTTCATAACACTCACTCAACACTTCATACATTTCAAGTTTTGGCAAGTCTGCATGATAACAAACAATTAGCAACCTTTGTCTTTTTTTTGAACTAAAAGAGCAAATGTAAAAGTGTTTGGACCCCGAAGGAGGTTGCTGCAGCTGAGGACAATTTGGTGCAATCACTGTCCCTCCAAAGGAAAAGCATCTCGAATTCCATCTCTACAACCTCCCACCAATTAATGAAAGAGTAGTCAGAGATTTGGAACAAATCTGCAGGGGCTTAAGAAAATGGCACCTGGGGTTTAGATGACCCTCAACACCAGACAACAAAGGTGGAAGAGGTGATATCCGAGATGGCAATATCTATCAATCAGTAAACCAATTTATCAACTATTATAGACATAAATCAAAACATATTAAATTTACACAAACATATACAAGAAAATTACATATGCTAGCAATTAATTTGTACAAAATACTTCTGGAAACTCAAACAGATGAAAAGATATTACATCTCAAAGTAAAGTGCCTAGATTAAGTTAAATTGTTTCTGTAGTATTATTCTAAGCTTGAGCGTGGACAATTGCTTGCATGGGGGCTCTTATGAAAAAAAATGTCTCTAAAACATTACAGCAGATGCCCAAATCTACAATTTACTTGTTCAGTATCTATACCCATTATATCCCATGCAGTGGGGGCAACAAAAATTTAGTCCCAAAGTACTAAGAAAAAAATCCAAGCTCACTGTATTACTTTCTTCGCCATAGCATCCTTTATGAATTTTGTTTCCTTTTCTTTTTCTTCCCTTTTTTTTTCTTTGGGATCAGCAGCATCTACCAATAATTCATTAAAAGCATGAATCGGGGTAAAAGAAGAACTTGAACTCAGATATCTTGTATGAACACCGAAAGGCATTATCAACTCAAACCAGCTGGCAGCCTCAGCATCAATTACTACCATTTATCCATATTCTAATTCAGATAATGGCAGTCAACAAACAACTAGAGAGCCAAAATAAACTCAAGCATCAAATTAACATAACAGAAGGGTGGCACATACTGCATCAAATTCAACTCAATTGAATGGTTACCAACTAAAATAAGACAAACTTCAAGCATGAAAAGATGGTAAACGAGTCAATTCCCAGCTTTACGGGCACAATAATAAAACCACAATAAAGCCCTTGATGGATACCAAAACTTACCTATCAAGATGGATTCCATTTGGGATCGAACTCTAGCCTCATCTTGTAGCTATTCATGACGGTGCCAGCACATAAAAATGGAGGGCTCGTCTTTCCAATTTCCATAGGATATCCCAAAATTTTTAAAATTATTAACCTAAAAAAAAATGAGATGAAGGTTGGAATTAGAGTTAGAAAATAAAACTATGTCATTATAATTCAATAAATAAGCTACCGCTTTCAAACTATTGACATAATTGAAAATTCTTTTTAATAGATTTCATAACAAAAAAAAGAAGCAAGAAGCTATATCCGATAACAAAAAAATAAAACAACAGAAGAGATTTTCAGATACGGTTGAAGACATAAAAGAGATTCATAAAAGAAACCCTTAAAAACCCAAAGCGCATCTCAGACTTTTCTTCTCTTTTCCAAATCCCTTGACTTTCAAACAACTGAATAATCCGGAATATAGGCTACTCAAATTTCAAATTTCAAAATCTCCATATAGTTTTCCAAAATGTGCATATTGGCTAGCTCCTCAAATTTCAAAAAGCAAGACACAAAATCAAAGAAGGTCGGACCATGCAATGAAACCAATAACACGCAGCAATCTAGTGTTTAATCAATAAAGGGAGTCTGCGACAATTAAAAATTAGAATTCACATCAGAACTTATTGTTTATATAAATTGGAATGAGATTTTTACATTCCTCTTGCCGTTCATCTTCAGCGATAATTTCGAGTCTTTGAGACAACCTTGCATCCGAGAGTAAATTTATATGGGCATATTCGAGTGATATAGTGATATATGGCTCTCACGCGATGACATGAGATGGGTTTACGGAAGTGGTTTCGGGTAGCCCCTCGAATTTGAGCCTCTAGTTTTGAGATACATGCGATGGGTTTGCGAAGTGGTTTCAGGTAGCTCCTCTCGAATTTCCCCTCATTTGAGTTTTTGAGATACATACGAGGATACATGGTTTACGATAGTGAGCCCCTCCAATTTCAATTTAAGCGTCTGGTTTTGAGATAGATGCGATGGGTTTACAAAGTGGTTTCGGGTAGCCCCTCGGATTTGAGCCTCTCGTTTGAGATAGATGCGATGGGTTTGCGAAATGGTTTCAGATAGCCCCTCAAATTTAAGCCTCTGGTTTTGAGATACATGCTATCGAAGTGGTTTTGAGTAGCCCCTCGAATCTGAGCCTCTGGTTTTGTTTTGTTCAAAACATTGTGCCTCTAGTTTAAGAGAAGTGATAAACATCATGGGCAATATCTGACTATCACACCTTGTATGCGATGGGTTTTCAAGTTGTTTTTTGTTCTAAATTTTTTTTTAAAAGATATTGATTGAGTCTATCGTTTTAAAAAAATAAATAAATAGACGCATCTAGTTTTGTTTCTTCAAAGATTTTTTTTTAAAGATATTAGTCAAGGCTATCGTTTCAAAAAATGGATAGACATCATTTCTTGGAATGCGTTTCTAAGAATGGAGGTTTAGATATTTGATTTCATATGGATTGATAGGCCTATTGTACGATGACATGTGGTACGATTAGGTAACCTTAACGTATAAAAATAAAAAAAAAATTGAATGTCCCTCTTCATGACAACTAATCAATGCAAATTTAATAAAAAAATTTATTTAAAAAATTGGAATTCGGACTCTTATATACTTACATAGCAAACAATACCGATGGTCCGCATGAAATCAATTATACGAATGTTATTTATTCCCTATTGTTTCGATTGAAGCTTAGAAAATTTTCTATGGCAAAACGTCCTTCAAACCCAAAACATCCTTTAAACTCGTGGCTTTTGAAACCAGAGGCAAAACAAAACCAACGGCGTACAAACGGCGCCACTAGAAACACTTCGGAAAGAAACTCCACCGGATACATCCACATGGCAAAGATATCACCGAATGTCAATATAAATTTACTTAAATTGCCATATCTAATTTCCAAACATGATAATATGCATCATAATCAAGAATTACCAAGATAGATTATCTAAACCAAATGATTGCTTAGTATTTATTTACTTCGTAGTATATCCACTCACATCATACTTGTGAAATTGAAATTTGAATGAGACCTTTATTTGCTTCATATTTGTTGCTTTGCTAGCATCATGAGAGTTTAAGGCCTCAAAAGTCACAAGTCCTCTCTCTTTTCATACTGTGAATAGAAAGATGCAACCTCCCTTTCATTATCCTAAACTACTACTTGAATGTTGATTGAGCAAGTAACCATGCTGGATGTGTGACTTATTTTGTTTATTATGCAACGCATGTGCAAGCACTTTTTTGACTATAAGCAATATAGGTAATTTTGATCTTACCTTCATGCATAGATTTTTCAGATAATAATGATACGTCACACTAATTGCACATATGTGCCTTAAAATTTATCTATTTGCATTTGCTATTCTAGTAGTTTGATATATTGCTAACATGATTATTGCCTGTTACTAGAAGTATCGATGAAGCTAAAATCATTATCTTCCAATAGAAGGCTCATCAAGGAAGAAACTCTATGTGATAAAGAACCAATGAAGCATATAAAGAAAGATGGTTGCATCGCAAGCTATATCAAAATAAACTTGAAAGAATATTCTATGAGATTCATGTTAAATTACAACGGTAAGCTGACACATGTGCTTGAAGACCATCAGATTCACTTATTTGCAGAAGAAGAAACATGTCACTTAGTTTAGGCTTATATTCATCAGAAGCTGAATGCTTTAAGCTGGGGTGAGTTGATGCAACATAGATAAGCCCACAAAAGTTTGGCAAAGAGTGTATAAGACAAATGTTGAACAAAATAAAAAAATGTATTAAGTGTTTCTTTAGGAGTCTTATTTTTATTAATAAGATTCTTATTTTTGTTAACATCGAATAAATTTATGATTTTAAAAATATTCGAATTGAATATGAGTTTCTTTTAGGCTAGTGGTGCTTTATAAATAGCCGCATAGTGTACTCTATTGAATCAATGAATTAAGTAATAAAATTTTAAAATTCTCTTTAACTTGCTTGGAGTGATTCTTTCGGAGTGGTGCTAGGCCATAAATTTTGTAGAGTGGCTAGAGGTGTTCAATCGAAGACCTTCAAAAAGCTTATGGGGGACCAATAATTTTTTTAAACTTGCCTGCATTAAATTTGATATTAAAGTCAAACATAGTAATTATCCCTCCTTTGTTACCCTCTTTCTTCTCGATTTTGTTGTTGTAAAACTTTAGTTCTAAAAAACAAAGAGTCAAGCCTCATAACCATCTCTTTAACTTTTTTGCATTATTTTTTCTTATTTTTTATCTTTAAAATCCTATTTTACAAGAAAAGAGAAAAGGAAAAAAGGAAAAGGAATGAAAAATAAATTATAAAAATTGAAGAAAAAAAAAGAATGAAAAAAGAGGAAAGAAAACAAAGAGAAGAAAGAAGGTTCTCCTCATAACCAAGTATACCACCTTCCTTCCTCTCAATTGGCCACTAGGATCTTCATCATAGCCTAGAAGACTCAAAGAGAAGGTTGCTGTTGAGGGGGATTTTATTCGCCTTCAAGCTGAACCATCGAATCATAAATGAACAAACTCTCCCCAACTTTTGTTGGTCCTACCCTCATCACTGAGTGTCAACTACTAACTCCATCATTACAGTAGCCATTAACATCGCTTGGTCCACTCTACATAATGCATAGGTCATGAGAATGGCATGACTCAAGCTTTTAGTACGAGGTCCATCCCAATATTGCAGCCACCGCCACCACTATCTGGTCCCCCTTTCATTCCTATTTTACTAGCATAAAGAGCATCTTTGAGAGGATAGAATCTCTAGTTACATCGCTTACCTATGTTGACAAAAGAGGTATTTGATTGTTTTGATTAACAGAGGTCTTTGATTGGTTTGATTAACAGAGGTCTTTGCATGGTCCAATCAAAATTACTATCATAAACATCCCTTTAGTGAAAAGAGTTCTTCCTCGACGGCCTCTCCAATTTTGCCCTTGGAATTCTCTTTCATTGATTGCAGTCTCTATTAATATAGGGTATTGCTACATCAAGACTCAGCGAGCATCCTTGTATTGATACATTATTTTCAACTACACAATGGACATATTCTACTACCCTTGGCATATGCATGCAGTAGCCCTATTGGCTCCTTCACCATAGAAGACCATATTGCTCAATTAGAGAAGTAGGTTGATGATTGTGTCACTCAATTCAAAGGTTGATCATGGATTTAATTAAAATAATGGATGGATGTAATATTGGCCAGCTTCCTAGTTACACCTAAAATAGTGCCAGTAGCATGTCACTTCTATTTTGCGACAATAATGCAATAAAATTTCAAGAATTCCTTAACCCTCAGCCAAAAACTCATAACATTGATGAAGATTCATAGAAGAGTTTAGCTTAAGTGTTCCATTTTCAAGGTAAGTTGAAGTCTAATGCCTCATAGACTGGCTTACATATATTTGAAGATTATCTTGACTATTACAAACTATCTAGTCCTGAAGAAGGATGATTTTGCTCGAAGAGAGTTGAAAATGCTACTCATAATCATGACAAACCTATTGATACAAACTATCTAGACATGAAGAAGGATGATTTTTCTCGAAGAGAGTTGAAAATGCTACTCATAATCATGATAAACCTATTGATACTTAGATTCCATGAAAATAAAATTGAAAAGAAAAAAGTATTATTTTTTTGACTATCACAAATACCTTAAAAATTCTACCAATAAGCCAACTTTTCAAGCAATGATATACTATACTCAAATCTCTTATCCTATTTATACTAAAGCCATGGTCCATGATGTCAAATATCTTTTATGTTAAAATTGAAGAATAGAAGGTTCCTGCAATTGTTAAAGAAGAAATAAAAGATAAAAGAATAATGATTCTACTTAGCAAAAAAAAATCAAGTGGAGAAAGAAAAAATGAGTATCATGGTTGAAGAAGTAAAAGAAGAACAAAGTTCTACAATCAAAAAGAGCCTGTCATTGAGATATTTGATGATACTGCTGATGAAAAACTTATGAAAGAATTTGTTGAATCTAAAATCTTAGTTGATCAATTAGCTTATGAAAAAAATAAAAAAGAAGATATAATGACAAATAAATTAACTGAAGAGGATGTTTTTATTTATAAGAAAGGTAAATCTAATGCAAGGGAATAGATTGAAGCCCATAAAGTTTATCTAACTCATTATATAAATAAATTTAAAGGCCACTACATCTTATCCTCCATCAATTCATTAAGAACCAAATATTTCCAGATAGGATCGAGGAATTGATGTTGCTAGAGCCGTCTCACCTATTAAATGTGATCACATTCAAAATTTTTATTCATCACTTGGCTTATAGAAACTTCAATTAATTCAATCTTCAGATCCCATGCAAAAAGCAGCAGCAAAGACTAACATTAATGTGATCTAATTGTGAGACGTTCATGCCTACCAGGTTCCATAATGCTTTAGAAAGATGGTGCCAAACCAACTCACGGATGATTGTTTGACATCTTGATTTCTATCGAGTGCTTTTCTTTGTAAGGCAAGCATTGAAGGAAGCAATAGATATTGGGAAGTGATTTTGTAATGATTCCATACAATTTCAAATGTTTATATGGATATAAGCACAAAAAAAAAATAACCTTGTAAAATTAATTTAGCTAATCAGCTATGAAAAAACAGTACCCATTAGTAATTACATACTAAATCAAAATTACAAGGCTCTTGCGTTGATTGATGAAAGTCATTCATGAAGAAATAAAATGATATTGTGTGAGTGACTTTGATTCAGAATAAATGTGATTACAAGCTTAAGTGTTGATGCAGTTACTTGATTAAATTACTAGACGTGAAACCCCTGTAAAGAGCTTGTTAATATATGTTGGTGATGTACCTTGATGCCTACTCAAGTAGACTAGTGTCTTCTTAGATATCAAAGTGCACCTTGGTAACTAACAAGCGAACAAAAAGTCAATCCAAGAACCATGTGAACATGGCTTCATTTTGTCTCTTAATATTGTATTCTTTGTAAAGATTTCATGGTGCATGGTTGTAGCGACGAGCATGACCCACACATCTTAGGCTGGGCATGAGCCAAATTGAGGGTAAAAAGGGCAATTCAAAGCATAAGGCTGAAGTGTGGATCGTCCTCTTTCTAACCTTGGAGCATAGCATGCATTCGACCAGCCTTAAGTCGTGTGGAGATGCGGAAGCGAGATGATATCCCTGCTGAAATTTCTGCAGCAGAATTTTGGATCTTGATCTTGGTAATCTTCCCAAATTGATTAGCAACTAGGATTTTTCTTGGTTTCTTGCGCCCCAAGATTGTAAGAAAGGGTCGTGGCCTCTCTTCTTCATCACGTGAACCTTCAGATCTGATCCAGAAAATCAAGAGATGTTGCCCAAGAAGAAGGTGCTGCTAGGGTTTCTTCCTTCTCCTTCTTTGAGAGAGGTGGTTCCAAGAAGATGGCTAGGGCAGAGATGGCAGCAATAAAACCCTAGAAATCTAGGGCATCTATACGTGAGAAAAAGAGAAAGATGTGGATAAAAGAGAAAAGGAGAGGGATAGCTTATTCTAGGGAGAAAAGGGTTTCTTTTTCCATTACAAAATTATCATCGTTACATGACTATATATAACCCGTCCCCATGACGGCCACCAAAATAAAACCAGCACCACACATGAACCTGTGCCTTATTATATGCATAATAAACCCTAAAAAACTCCCTTGGACCAACCCACACCTTGGGCCCAAACCCAGCCCAATGATAGACTAGCCCCCTCAAGACCCAACAACCTGGGCCTTAACCCTGTGGAGCCTACAAACCTCCACCCTAGGATTTAAGCTTTGGAGTACCACACCAGGCTCTACAATCTCCACCTTGGTGCTTCAAAGCTGCTGAAAAATCTGCACATTCCCTCAGACCCATCAGTGTCACACATGAGAGAAAGCTATCCCGTGGAAGAGTCTTCGTAAGTGCATCTGCCTGGTTCTTCTTTGTATGAACTTTTACCAGCTCCACTTCACCTTCTTCCACCAATTCTCTGATCCTGTGATACCTCACATCTATATGCTTTGTGCGTGCATGATAGATTGGGTTCTGAGCCAACTGCAGGGCACTCTGACTATCACTGTGTAACAATACTGTACCCTGCTTCACCCCCATTTCCATGATGAGTCTCTTCAACCAAAGAGCCTCCTTGGCAGCCTCTGTAATCCCTATATACTCAGCTTCTGTTGTAGACAAAGCTGTAATAGGTTGAAGGGTTGATCTCCAAGAAATTAATCCACCATACATGCTGAACACATACCCTGTGGTAGACCTTCTTGTATCCAGATCACCTGCAAAATTTGCATCCACAAATCCTTCCAATGGACCTAATGACTTACTTGGGATATTAGATTTCTCCTTAGATCCATCTTGCTGCCCAAAAATTAGACCAAGTCCACGAGTTCCCTGAAGGTACCTCAAAATCCACTTGAGTGCCTTCCAGTGCTCCTTCCCTGGGTTCGCCATGAATCTGCTCACCTGGCTCACTGCATATGCTATGTCAGGCCTGCAACACACCATAGCATACATAATGCTGCCCACGGCACTGGCATATGGAACTCTCTCCATGTACTCTTTCTCTTCATCTGTCTGGGGGTTCTGTAACTTAGAAAGAGACATGTGACTAGCCAAAGGTGTTCCAACTGGTTTGGCCTTATCCATCCCAAACCTCTCCAACACCTTGTGAATATATCCACCCAATGACAAGTGTAGAATTCCCTTGGTCCTATCTCTGTAAATTCCATCCCAAGTATCTTCCTAGCTGACCCCAAATCCTTCATTTCAAATTCTGTTGATAATGCATATTTCAGTCCATTCACTGCTTCAACACTCCTGCTGGCAATGAGCATATCATCCACATACAGAAGGAGATACAGTGCATCATCCTCATCCACATCTTTCACATAGACACAAGTATCATGTTCACATCTAGAAAATCCAAGGCCCAAAATAAAAGTGTCAAACCTTTTGTACCACTGACGGGGTGACTGCTTCAAACCATAGAGCGATTTCTTTAGTAGACACACTTTTTCTTCCAATCCAGATTCCTTGAAACCCTCTGGTTGCTTCATGTATATCCTCTCCTCTAGACTCCCATGTAAGAAAGCCGTCTTCACGTCCATCTGCTGCAACTCCATACCATGTTGTGCTACGAGAGATAACACACGAATTGAAGCATGACGTACCACTGGAGAGAATACCTCTGTGTAGTCCACTCCCTCTCTCTGTGAGAACCCCTTAGCAACAAGCCTTGCTTTGTATCTGACTCCACCTTCTGAAGGTGCCTCCTTCTTTGTGAACACCCATTTTGAACCAATGGCCCGAGCATCTCTAGGTAGATCCACTAGCTGCCATGTCTTGTTCTTTTCCAGGGACTCCATCTCCTCCATCATGGCCTGCATCCATGAGTCTCTTTCTGAACTTTCCATGGCTTCTTGGAAGGTCTCTGGATCTTCATTTGCAGTGATTAGAGCATAGGAAATCATGTCATCAATGCGATACCGAGCAGGTTTGATGATGGTACGCTTTGCCTTGTGTAGTGCACACCCCTTTGATCATCTCTCAAAGCTGAAGTGTGTGACTCCACCTGCACCTCCTTTTGGATTGATGGCTCTTCTGGCTGATCCTTTACATGTATTGGAACATTCATACCAAACTCCACCTCAAAAGAAGCATGTTTTGAAGTAGAAGTAGAAGGTACATCACCTGTCAGCCAATGCTGTCCACTGCTGTCCTGTTCAGCCTTTTCAGCTCCATCTGCAATCTCTGACCTCTTCAAGATGCTCTTCTCATCAAAAATAATGTCTCTACTGATGATACACTTCTGTGAATCTGAACTCCATAGCAAATAGCCTTTAACTCCCTGTGGATACCCGATGAAGATCAGCCTTTGTGATTTTGGGTCCAGCTTGCTCCTTTCAGTTGCCTCCACATGTGCATAGGCTGGGCAACCAAAAATCCTTAGGTGTCCAAGCTCCACCTTCTTCCCACTCCAGATCTCCTCTGGAATGCCTCCATCAAGTTTTCTATTAGGGGACCTGTTAACAAGAAAACCAGAGAACATAATTGCATCACCCCAAAAGACCTTGGGCAGTGATGCCTGCAGCCTCAAACTCCTAGCCTTCTCTGTCAATGTACGATTCATCCTCTCTGCCACACCATTCTGCTGGGAGTCATCCTCACTGTGTAATGGCGTTGGATCCCATTTTCCTCACAGTAGCTTCTGAATTCATTGCTTGTATACTCCCCTGCATTGTCAGATCTCAAACACTTCACTGGTTTTCCTGTCTCCTTTTCAACACCAACTCTCCAAGCTTTAAACCGGGCAAATACCTCTGATTTTTCTCTTATCAGATATACCCATACCTTCCTAGAGTAGTCATCAATGAAGGTCAAAAAATACTTAGCCCCACCTCTGGCTGACACAGGGGTCGGTCCCATACATCTGAGTGAACTAGTTCCAGAATACCTTCACTCTGCTTGGAACTGCTGGCAAATCTCACCCTATGTTGTTTGCCATAAATACAGGGCTCACAGATGTCATTGTCCTCCTTCTTAAGTACTGGAATCAGACCTCTTTTACTAAGCTCTATAAGCCCTTTATCACTCATGTGTCCCATTTGATAGTGCCACAGTTTATAGACCAACTGTTCTTCCTATGCCGCTGCTAGTACCTCTGCACCATCTATGGCCACTGAGCCTTCCATTTGATAGAGATTATTTTCCAACCTTCTCCCTTTCATCACCACTAATGCACCCTTGGTTATCCTCAAACATCCACTCCCCGACTGGCTTCCAAAAGCATACCCATGCTTCTCCAGGTAGCCCAAAGAAATTAGATTCTTCTTCAACTCTGGGACATGTTTGACATTGGTCAAAGTCCTTATAACCCCATCATACATCCTCACCCTTATGCTTCCAACTCTAGCAACCTTACAAGGATAATTATCACCAAGGCATACACTCCCTCCATTAGATTCTTCATAAGTTGCAAACCACTCCCTATGCGAAGTATAATGGTGAGAACATGCTGAGTCAAGTGTCCAACAACTATCACACTTTTTGGTCCCATCTGAAACTACCAGTACATCATCTTCACTGTCTTCAGATGAATTTGCACCACCATTGCTGGTTGAACCTCCCTTGGAAATGCCCTTCCCCTTCTCATTCTTCAGAAGTGGGCAATTTCTCTTCAGGTGACCAATCTGATGACACTTGTAATACTTCCATGCTTTCTGCTTGCCCTGAGACTTAGATATGCCTTTGGACTTGCCTCTAACCTTTTTCCAGGGTCTTCCTTGCCTCTCATTCATAGCAAGTACCTCCGTGTTAGAGTTTCCCATGCGAATCTTTTCTCTTTGCTGGTTTGATCTCAGCACCCCCACAACCTCTTCATAATTCAGGGTCTCCTTCCCATACACCAAGGTTGTAATCAGACCATCATAGGAACTGGGTAGCGAACACAACAAGATGAGGGTCTTGTCTTCTTCATCAATTTCACATCAAGGCTCATCACCTATGAGCACACTTGATTGAATTTCTGAATATGGGCTATAAGATCTCCTCCCTCAAGCATTCTCAAGCTGTACAACTGTTTCTTGGACCACAACTTGTTTATCATGCTCTTTCCCATGTAAGTGTTCTCTAAAGTTTCTTAGAGCCCCCTTGCCGTGGTCTGCATGCAAATCTCCGGCAAGACTTGATCAGCTAAGCACATCCTGATTGTGCTAAATGCAATCTCCTCTAACTCCTCCCAATCCTCACGACTTACATTATCCGGTCTTTGTTTCACCAAGACCTTATAAATCCTTTGCTGTACCAATAAATCCATCACCCTTTGCTGCCATAGGGTAAAGTTTTCCTTGCCATTATACTTTTCAAAATCGAATTTAAAGCTACTAGATGCCATATCGAACCAAGAAACAATGCACACAACAAAAACAGAAAATTAAACTTGCTGCAGAAATTTCTGGTTTGATATCTTACCAACAAACGCCCAGATCCAATCTTTTCTCCACCAAATCACCGAGGCTCTAATACCAAATGAAGAGTGGATCGTCCTCTTTCTAACCTTGGAGCATAGCATGCATTCGACCAGCCCCAAGTCGTGTGGAGATGCGGAAGCGAGATGATATCCCTGCTAAAATTTCTGCAGCAGAATTTTGGATCTTGATCTTGGTAATCTTCCAGATTGATTAGCAACTAGGATTTTCCTTGGTTTCTTGCGCCCCAAGATTGTAAGAGAGGGTCGTGGCCTCTCTTCTTCCTCATGTGAACCTTCAGATCTGATCCAAAAAATCAAGAGACATTGCCCAAGAAGAAGGTGCTGCTAGGGTTTCTTCTTCTCCTTCTTTGAGAGAGGCGGTTCCAAGAAGATGGCTAGGACAGAGATGGCAGCAATAAAACCCTAGAAATCTAGGGCATCTATACGTGAGAAAGAGAGAAGACATGGATAAAAGAGAAAATGAGAGGGATAGCTTATTCTAGGGAGAAAAGGGTTTCTTTTTCCATTACAAATCATCATCGTTACATGACTATATATAACCCATCCCCATGACGGCCACCAAAATAAAACCAGCACCACACATGAACCGGTGCCTTATTATATGGATAATAAACCCTAAAAAACTCCCTTGGACCAACCCACACCTTGGGCCCAAACCCAGCCCAATAATAGACTAGCCCCCTCAAGACCCAACAACCTGGGCCTTAACCCTATGGAGCCTATAAACCTCCACCCTAGGATTTAAGCTTTGGAGTACCACACCAGTCTTTACAAAGGCCAACCCAAACTTGGGTTGAGCATCGCTTTGCTTGAACTGAGTTTGGTGGAAATCTCTTGAAACCTAACCCCATCCCAACCCAGCCCACATGTATATTATATTATGCTATATATTAGTAAAAACATCAACCATAAGGTAGTGCTTGATAGAAAAAATATTATCCATAAATAAGTGTACAGGATAGAGTTTATCCTCTTGCTATCCCTAGGGATATTCCTTGGCTATCCCATTGATCATATCAAATGTAAAATTATAAATCCATAGGATAACTTTTTTTTACTCTTATTTGGAGGGATAACCAGCTCTTCTAGCATTTTCTAGGAAATAAATTGAGGAAATAACCCATGGTTAACCATGGATTATCCTTCTGGTTAACTTTATTCCCAGCTATCCTTTATAGTTAAGGCTTTTGAAAATAAAAGGGGATATCCCCTCTTATTTCCTATTTCAAATACTACCTAAATAAATATATATTAATATTATATATATGTGTGTGTGTTCTCGAGATAGGATTAGGTTGCCTATTTCTTTTAGCTCAGACTTTGGTTCAAAATTTGAATGGGCCTAAAAAAAATCAGATCCATGCTAAAAGGCTCGGGATGGCCTACGAGCCAATTGACCCATCACCTTCCCGACTTCCAGTTGAAAGAATTATGTAGGGTACAATCAAAATTTTCATGTTTCTTCCCCAGAATATTCCTAAATGGAGCAACAAGAATACACATTATGACCATTTTAGAAAGATGAACTCCCTGCACTTAAAAGTATTAGCTAGATTAGCAATTACAATAATAATAAAACCATAATTCCAAGATAATTGAAGTCAATCTAGAGTCATTTTTTTATGAATTGCAAAAATATTAAATCTTTTTTATTCTTTTAATTTTTTCATATAATTTTTAATTTACCTCCATCCTAATTTTTTTACATATTAAATTATTCCTTCGTACCGATGCATCCCTAAATCTACATTGCAAATGTCTAAAACTAAAATATCTTTCTCTCAATTTATCCTCAATTGATGCTTATTCTTTCTTTTTGCAATTAACTTTATTTTTTATTTTATTTTTTTATATCACCATATATCCATCCCAACATTCTCTATTCTATCTAATCTGCTTTAATCTTATAAATAACATCATCCCCATTCTCTCTTTCCTTATAAATAATCAATTCTTAATATAAAAAATAATTACTTTTAAAAAACTTCATTATCCTTAATTTTTACTCTACATTCATCACTATTTCTAATAATAATATTATATATTTTATATATTCTATCTTTATCACACTTCATTTAAAACCTTTAGATTCTAATGCATTTTTTCATAATCCTAATTTATGATCAAATCCAATCTTAATTTCACCTACTAGGGTTCTATATCATCTGTAAATAACATGTGCCATAAAATATTATTCTAAAAATATTTAGAAGCTTATCGATCACTAATACAGAATGGTAAAGACTAAAACTAAATCTCTTATACAAACCTATAAAATAAAATTCACTAAAATCAAGACCAATAATTTTTACATTCATAATTATTTCATCTTATATATCTTTTGTTATATTAATATTTTAATCGATACTTATTTCTTTTCTAACATTCATCATAAACCTCTTTAGCATTTCTTTTTTATCTACTCCATCTCTAGCATTATAAAAATCATATAAAAATTCTATATCTTTTCTCTATACTTTTTCATGAATCTTCTAAAGAGAAAAATAAGTTTTATAATCGATCTTTCTAGTACAATATTAAACTAATTATCTATAATATCTTAATGTATGCTCAATTATTCTCTTCGAAAGTTTTATTGTATGACTTATGAATTTAATATTATAAAATATAATAATTTTAATTTTAAATATCACTACTGTAATACTTTTCCTGACAAATAAAAAATTATCATATCCTATATTCTTTCTCTTTTTATCTTTTTTATTACTTTAGATATCCTAATTCTATAATAATAAAACTAGAATTACATTCTAAATTATCTATATAAGTTTTGTTCATTACGATAATGTGAGAGGAAGAAACAATAGATATTTATAAGAAAATGCATATAAATAATGAATTTGTTATGATATCCATATAATTTCAAATATTTATAAGGATATAAGCAAAAGAAAAAAAAAGCTTTATAATATTAATTTACCGACCAGCTCCCAAAAATAAAAAAATGGAGTTTCTATTGATGCACTCTGCTTCTGCTCGATCAAAGTCATGAGGCTCCTGCATCTCCCAAAGCTGTTCGTAAAAAAGAACATAATTATGCAAGAGACGTTGAGGGAACCCAATAAACCACCATAAGTAGCTTTACTCTGAACAGAACTGATGTGCTAGGGTGGTAGGGAAAATAAATCACAATAAATAAAGAAGAACTAACAGCCGCTTGTTGGATAAGATGGCTCGCCACAAACAAGGGTGCTAGGTTGATTCTCCACACTCTTAGAAAAGAAGAGAGAAGAGTGATAAGAATCAAATCAGTTCACCACCAAACAAATATGAAATTTGCTTAGATAAGAACAAGGGTAGAGAAATGCCAAAGCACTCTGTGATAATTCAAAAAGTTATCTCCCTTTTTTTTCACCGATTACATCTTTTATAGCTTGGAACATCCCTCCAAGAATAGGAAAGCCAAAGACACGAATAACTCCACTTTATGCTAATAACTCTCCCACATTAAAATAACCATAAGTTACGAGATAACAATAACTGCCGGTGAAAAGGCTCAAACAGCAATTAATGCAAAACTTATTACATATAGAGTAAGGGAAAAGACTAAAAGGACTTGTTTTAGGTTTTAACAACTCCTTAAACGCCCGAAACCGAAACCATCAAGAAACCCAAATTATGCTCCAAACTCCAATTGAAGGCAATTAAACACCTGCAGCCCATTCCCCTTCAAATTGCAAGTTTTAAAGTTCAAAGAGGCTTCGATTGCTCCAATTCTATATAATAAGGTCCTTTGGAGGTTTTTGGCCCTAGCCCTTGTAATTGGTCCATCCGGAACCATTTGCATGCCAAATTCATGGCTTCCATGATGCACATCATCACCCTCGGGCTGAGAATGATTTGTCCTCAAATCAGGACCTTCGAGATCTTCCAAATAAAGAGATAAGTCCTTCACATTGAACGTTGTCGAAACGTTGTAGTCTCCTGGAAGGTCAACTTCGTAAGCATTATCATTCACCTTCTCTGTGATTCGGAAAGGCCCATCAACTCTTGGCATCAACTTGGACTTTCGTTTACTAGGAAATCTACCCTTGCTAAGATGTACCCAAACAAGGTCACCAACTTCAAACTTGATCAATTTTCTCCCTTTGTTAGCTTGCTTGGCATACTTAGCCGTTTTTTTCTCAATGTGAGCACGAACTTGTTCATGAAGTTTCTTCATCAATTCTGCCTTCTTAATCCCATCCATAGAAGTCCGCTCATCAATTGGAATAGGAACAAGATCAATAGGAACACTTGGATTGAAGCCATACACTACCTCAAATAACCCAATAAACTTTCTTAAACATGATTCATAAGTCTCATAAATGTGCTAGGTGCATTAGAGAGCCCAAAGGGCATCACCATCCATTCATACAAACCATGCTTAGTTTTAAATGCTGTTTTCCACTCATCACCTTCCCTCATTCTAATTTGGTGATATCCACTCATCAAATCCACTTTAGAAAATAAAACAGCACCATGCAACTCATCAAGCATATCATCAAGTCTCGGAATAGGGAAGCGATACTTAACTGTTATCTTGTTGATAGCTCGGCTATCCACGCACATTCGCATGCTACCATCCTTCTTTGGAACAAGCAGTGTAGGCACGAAACAAGGACTTAATGACTCACGCACATAGCCCTTCTCTAATAGCTCACCAACCTGCCTTTGAATCTCTTTTGCCTCATCCGGATTGCATCTATATGCTGGTCTATTAGGAAGAGAAGCTCCGGGCACCAAGTCAATTTGATGCTCTATCCCTCGAATAGGTGGCAACCCCTTTGGAAGTTCATCCGGAAACACATCCTTAAACTCTTCAAGCAACTCCACAATCTGTTTGGGCAACTTCAAATCTCCCACTTGCAGCAAAGGTTTCCCCCAAGCCATGAAAACAAATCCCAATGAAGCTAGTGCTTGCTCAATGTCCCCCTTTTTAGCTAACATCATCCCCTTTCCCTGTTCCACCTCCCTTATTTGGCCCCGCAACTGATCTTCCCTAATTTGATGAGAGCTTAATGGCAATAGTTCACCTTCTTCCCCTTGATCATAAAGGAGTAAGTATTCATCGCCCATCATAAGTCACATTATTATCAAATTGCCAAGGATGCCCCAAAAGCACATGACTAGCCGACATTGGCACCACATCACATAAGACTTCGTCACGATAGGTTTTAATAGAGAAAGGCACTAGAACTTGTTTTGTAACCTGAATTTCCCCATTCTCATTAAGCCAACGTAATTTGTAGGGTTTAGGATGTGGAAGAGTAGACAATCCCATCTTCTCTACCAAGGTCATGGATGCCACATTGGTACAACTCCCATTGTCAATGATCATACCACATACCTTATCCCGGATTTGACACCTCGTATGGAAGATGTTCTCACGCTGCTCATCCCCAACTTCAATTTGTGCATTCAAGACCCTCTGGACAACCAGCAAGTCTCCTTCCACAGGTTCAAAATCCTCTTCTTGTCAGCCTCTTCTAGGTCATCTTTCTCCTCCTCATCCTCACTAACAACCTCCTCATGCTTCCCATGTATAATCATCACCCTTTCATCAGCTTCTTCATCTTCCAATTGGTCTCCTTCAATTGCTTCCATTTCATGCCGAGGTGCTCTACGGATCTGCCCTTGTTGGGGATGAAAGTTGTTACCTTGCATCATTTGAATAAGGGTGGCTAGTTGATCTCGAAGGCTGATCACTTCTCCTCGAAGCTCCTCTTGAGCTCGCTGCAAACCCATAATTCGAGCTTGCTCCATTGAAAGACCTCGAGGAATTCCTTCATCCGCCATGGTTGAAACCGTGCTCTGATACCAAGATGATGTGCTAGGGTGGTAGGGAAATAAATCACAATAAATAAAGAAGAACTAACAGCCGCTTGTTGGATAAGATGGCTCGCCACAAACAAGGGTGCTAGGTTGATTCGCCACACTCTTAGAAAAGAAGAGAGAAGAGTGATAAGAATCAAATCAGTTCACCACCAAACAAATATGAAATTTGCTTAGATAAGAACAAGGGTAGAGAAATGCCAAAGCACTCTGTGATAATTCAAAAAGTTATCTCCCTTTTTTTCACCGATTACATCTTTTATAGCTTGGAACATCCCTCCAAGAATAGGAAAAGCCAAAAGACACGAATAACTCCACTTTATGCTAATAACTCTCCCACATTAAAATAACCATAAGTTACGAGATAACAATAACTGCCGGTGAAAAGGCTCAAACAGCAATTAATGCAAAACTTATTACACATAGAGTAAGGGAAAAGACTAAAAGGACATAGAGTAAGGGAAAAGACTAAAAGGACTTGTTTTAGGTTTTAACAGCTCCTTAAATGCTCGAAACCACCAAGAAACCCAAATTATGCTCCAAACTCCAATTGAAGGCAATTAAACACCTGCAGCCCATTCCCCTTCAGATTGCAAGTTTCAAAGTTCAAAGAGGCTTCGATTGCTCCAATTCTACATAATAAGGTCCTTTGGAGGTTTTTGGCCCTAGCCCTTGTAATTGGTCCATCCGGAACCATTTGCATGCCAAATTCATGGCTTCCATGATGCACATCAGAACCATGCTAAGATGCTTAATTAAAACACCAGTTCATAACTCCGGTAAGAAAAGCTTCTTGATACATAAGGGAAACACTTTGTGCACCGGCTTCCGGTGCATAAAGCGCATCAGATGCGCACCCATGCGGAGCACACCGAGATGCGCACCCATGCGGAGCACACCGAGCCCAATGGGCCGGGGCACATATGCTCGCATGGGCGCGCAGTCAATGCGCATGCCTGGTGCACATTTTGTGCACTGAAGGCCCTCCTGTGCATAGACTTTTCTGATACATAAAAGGTTGCAGGGGCACTCTGATGTTGAATTCACCACGGACCAAGCGAACTTGAGTCATCTTAGGTATCAAAGTCCACGTCAGCAAAGCACGAACAAAAAGTCAATCTAAGACAATCCTCATACACCATATGAACCTCAGACACCATATGAAAAAATGACTCAACTTTGTTCCTAAACATCCCTTTCCGCATAAAGATTTCATGGTGGACGACTAACACGGTGAAGATACATCCATCTTAACAAAGACAAACATGACGCTTACAACTGGAAAAATGATGCATAGGGAACAATCAAATTTTTTCACGTTTCGTCACCCAAGAAATTCCTGAAAGGAGCAATAAGAACACACAAGCTGTAACCATTTACAAAAAAGAGTTAGGTCTTGCACATAGTACAGGGAAATGGTTTTTAAATGAAGAAATAAGAAGCCCAACCTTAAGAGGTGAGCAGTGGAAGTCGTTAGAAATTAACAAAATAAAGAATCTCATAATTTACAAATTTATTGTTATTAGTTATTTAACATCTCACAAGGCAATCTAAAGTTTTCAAGGCTAGCCTACCACCTAACAATGTGTGAAATCTTTCTGAAAGCTATTTGTGGTCCATTGATGAACCGGCAACCTCAAATTGTTAGCTGACAGTGTGATACCAGCAACCATCTCAAGCACCCTCCAATGTTTAGGGCTGGAAATCCCCCAACAACGTAAACCCATACTTGTCTGAGTTGCCACCCACTAATGGCTTCAATGGCAATATGTCTTTATAACTTGATCGATTCTTCTGCGGTAGAGTGGACAGTTGGTCAAGTGTGAAGAACATGTCATACAACAGCACATGTGACCACATCTGAAAAGATTTTCAAGTCCTCATCAGTCACCAAACAAATCAATGAGATCATGGAGATCTACTAGTACAGAACCTTAAAAGGAAAACCAAACAAGAAGAAGAACCACGTCAACAAATTAATTACTAAGTGATATTGAGAAAGGCACATCACTGTGCTTTATTTTTTATTTTTTATTTTTAAAAATGCCAATTTCACCACAAAAAGTATGATGTTGCTCAGAAAATCACTACGGAAAAATGTCAATTTGAAGGGTAAAAACCAACAAAAAAATATATAGAAAATTGATGCATATTCGTTTTTTCAAACTACAGACTACTAGACTCATTTACCAAAGGATTTAGATGGTCTATTCACCCCCAACACATCAAGTAATTCAACAATCTATAAAGATGATGCATCAGATCAACTTGCAAAATAAGTTGACTTATTTTGATTGTCAGATCACAAGTTTTATATGCATGCCATTGGCAACATGATAAAAATTCAAAGATTGGAATTATAATTATCTTCTTCTATTTATCAAGTGATAACCTATGGTTTATCAAGTTGAGATAGGTCATGAATTTTTATTTAATTTAAATATTAAAATTATTATTTTTTATTTGAATTTTTATAATATTAAAATAAAATTATTTTTTTTAAAAATGTAATTTTCAAGAAATAATTTTTTAAATTGTTATCTAAATGAAATAAAACTATATTAATATCCTAGATTTTTTAAGAGAAATTAAAATTTTATCTTAATCTTCTTACTAGATATGACAGTTCCCATCTAGCTTCAAGACTTGTAGGCTGGGTTTAAGCAAACCCTATTCAATAAATTTCAATCTTAGAAGTTCACAAGTGCAAATTCTAAAACATAATGTTCTATTAGTTAAAAAATTTGCAAACAAATGCTTAAAAACAAAGAAGATATGACAACTGAGGGGAATTTAGGGGTTTAATGCCAAAAATATGTAGCCAAAAATTAACCTAAATCCCTAGAAGGACAATGTGGTTCAATTAAACTGATTAGGGAACGAGAATCGTACCTTATATGAATAAAATTATTTTTGATGAGATAGATCTCTAGGCGCTGTGAAACCATAACTCCCTCTACGGTATCCACACGAATGACCACTTCGCAACGGGACTCAGTGTGCTAGCACTCTCTAGAACTCTTCTAGATTAGTTTAGAAATAATCTCACTAAAACTTTCATTTTTATGGTGCGCATCTCATGTTGATGGCAAGCATCCCCGCATCTATATGAGAGCAACAACGTCCATTTATAATGATAATATCCTATTCAAAATAGAATATTCTCATTAGGACTCTTAATTTCAGAATCCAAAAAGACACGTCTTCTCATTCTATGCACATCTAATGTTAAGAGTTTCAGAATCCAAAAAGACATGTCTTCTCATTCCCTGCACATCTAATGTTAAGAGTTTCAGAATCCAAAAGGACACAATAGTGAAGATTATTATTTATTTCCGCTGGGTTTATATAAATTAAACCCATAACCCATATGTGTCATTCCTTGTGTGCGACCCTGTAGGTTCACTCAATGTTGGCAGTAGGACTAAAACCCTTTCGAACCAATAAGATATAATTGGTCTCTAGCAAGACATTATGTCCACCCAAATTGAGTGAAGATCGTCGATCCGACCTTACCTAGTAGATGTCAATTATCTAGTCCCTTTGTCACATGATATTTAGTGATCAAGTATGAGGCATAGATCATATCTCTCATAGATTGTTTAATCACAAGTTTTTCTTGATTCCAGAGTTTGACTGAATAAACCAAATGTTACTGATAACTTCTATCAATTCATTTGGGCATGGCCATGTACTTTTCTCAGTCTCACTCTTTAAGAGGGCCTAAAATATCTCTCTCAAATTAATGAGAGGGATAAATTCCTTCACTAACACTCATATCCCTCAACGTAGTTTATTCCATATCCAATCATAGTTTTATGATCATCTAGTTAAAGATGATGAAGAGCCGTGTCAAAACATAAAATTTACTATGTAGGAATCCATGGTGTCATCAAGTCAAAGGAATAAAATAATAACATCATGAAGAGAAGTATTCATAACAGAATCCATATGATATTCTCATGATGGGTCGATCCAATACAATGTACTCTTACATGTATCAATGTGTTGACTTGATATCTCATATTCATGACCAGTAAAATGTGATCATCAATCAACCAACATACTAATCTTACTTCATTATTATTCCATATAATGAATGATTAGGGGCAATTTAGAATAGTATTTTTATCACCTTATAATCTCACTATTAAAGTCACATACTTTAATGATATAAGAAAGAATAAACTATTCAAGGAAACCTTTTTTATCACATTAGAAGAGCATAAATAATAACATGATAAATAAAATGGTTTATTAAATAAAGATAAAACCATAAATGACAGCAAATATCCTGATGGCTTAGGGCATATCACCAGCAAGCTCCCACTTGCACTAGGCCTAACAAGATAAAAATATAATGCCTAATGCAATATTATGACGATCATGTTTAGACTGAGGAAGAGGCTTAGTTAATGGATCTGCGATGTTGTCATTTGTAGGTACTCTACATATCTCAACATCTCCTCTATCGATGATCTCTCGAATGAGATGGTAACACCTGAGTATGTGTTTGGATCGTTGGTGTGATCTAGGTTCCTTAGCCTGTGCAATCGCCCCAGTATTGTCACAATAAAGGTCCACTAGATCCGTAATGCTAGGAACAACTCCTAAACTACCAATGAACTTCTTAATCCAAACCGCTTCTTTAGCTGCATCCGATGCTGCAATATATTCAGCCTCTATTGTAGAATCAGCAACGGTGTCTTATTTGGAACTCTTTCAGCTGATAGCACCTCCATTCAAACAAAAACACATAACCAGACTGTGATCGAAAATCATCTGAATCAATTTGGAAGCTAGCATCTGTGTAACCATTTACCACAAGCGCACCATCCAGTCCTCATATGTCAAAAACACATCTTTAGTTCTTCTCAAGTATTTGAGAATGTTCTTGATGGCGATCCAATGACTTTCACCTGGATCTGACTGGTACCTACTAGTAATGCTTAAAGCATAAGCGACATCTAGTCGAGTAGATAACATGGCATGCATGATAGATCCAATCGCTAAAGCATATGGAATTTTGCTCATGCATTCCTGTTCTTCCTTTGAAACAGGACATTGAGTCTTACTCAATTTAATTCCATGTGACATTGGTAAGAATCCTCTCTTGGAATTCTCCATGCTATACCTTTTTAGCACCTTGTCAATGTATGTACTCTGACTTAGGCTAATGGTTCTTCTAGATCTATCTCTATAGATCTTAATCCCTAAGATATAGGCAGCTTCACCTAAGTCCTTCATTGAGAAACATTTTTCTAACCATGTCTTGACATTCTGCAAAGTAGGAATATTGTTTCCAATGAGTAATATATCATCTACATAAAGTACTAAGAAAACTATTGCGCTCCCACTAACCTTCTTGTATACATAAGGTTCATCTTATTCTTAATGAAACAAAACTCTTTGATTGCTTCATCAAAATGAAGATTCCAACTCTGAGATGCTAGCTTTAATCCATAAATGGAATTTTGGAGTTTACATACCTTATGCGAATCTTTTGGATTAACAAAGCCTTTGGGTTGTGTCACATACACATCCTCGAATAGATTTTTATTTAGAAATGCTGTCTTGACATCCATTTGCCATATTTCATAGTCATAATATGCAGCTATGGCAAGAAGAATTCTAATAGATTTAAGCATGACTACATATGAGAAAGTTTCATCATAGTCTATACCATGTGTTTGCTTGAAACCTTTTGGAACCAGTCGTGCTTTATAGGTATGCACATTGCCATTCATGTCAATTTTCTTCTTAAAAACCCATTTACACCCAATAGATTTAATACCATTAGGTGGATCAATCAAAGTCCATACTTGATTATCATACATGGATTGCATTTCAGACTTCATGGCTATAAGCCATTTCTCAGAGTCAGGGCCTTTCATAGCTTCTTGGTAGCATGTAGGCTCATTTTGATCTATGAGCATCACATCATGATTGTCAGTAATGAGAAAACCATATCTCTCAGGCTCGTGACGAATTCTACCAGTTCTACGTGGCCCTTGTGTTAGTGGTTCAGGTTCAGCAACTACTTGTGAGTTGGATTGAACATCCATCATCGGTTCATATAAATTTGTGGTTCTCGAACTTCTTCGAGTTGAATTTTATTCCCACTAGTTCTGTTGGAAATAAATTCTCTTTCCAAAAAGTGACCATTACGAGCAACAAACACTTTGTTCTCTGATGGGTAGTAAAAGTAGTATCCTTTTGTTTCTTTAGGATATCCTACAAATATGCACTTATCTGATTTGGGCGCTAATTTGTCAAACAATTGATGTTTGACATAAGTGTCACAGCACCATATCTTTAGAAAAGATAAACTAGGAGGTTTTCAGTCCACAACTCATATGGTGTCTTTTGAATCGATTTTGATGGAACTCTATTCAATATGAATGCAGCAGTTTCCAGGGCATATCCCCAGAAGGATATTGGAAGATCTATTTGACTCATCATTAATCGAACCATATCAATAAAGTTCAATTTCTCCTTTCAGAAACACCATTCCATTGTGGTGTTCCTGGAGGAGTCAATTGTGAAATTATCCCATAATCTTTAAGATGGTCAGAAAACTCTTGACTTAAATATTCACCACCACGATCTGATCAAAGTATCTTAATATTTTTACCAAGCTAATTTTGTACTTCATTTTTGAATATTTTGAACATTTCAAAAGATTCAGATTTATGTTTCATTAGGTATACATATCCATACCTGCTAAAATCATCAGTAAAAGTGATGAAATACAAATAACCTCCTCTGGCCAGTGAACTTAATGGTCCACATACATCGGTATGTATAAGGGCCAATAAATCTATGGCTCTTTCACCTTGTCATGTGAAAGGAGCCTTAGTCATCTTACCCATCAAACATGATTCACATTATTCATATGATTCAAAATCAAATGAATGTAAAAGTTCATTTTGATGAAGTTTTGATATGCGCTTCTCATTTATATGGCCTAAGCGACAATGCCAAAGATAGGTAGGATTTAAATCGTTTGATTTAAACCTTTTAGTATTAATGTTATAAATAGACTTGTAATTTGTTTCATCAAAGTTTAGAACATGGAGCCCATTTAATAATTGAGCAAAACCATAATAAATGTCTCTATGATAGATGGACATAGAATTATTCTCAATAATAAATTTAAAACCATCTTTGTCTAAACTTGAAACTGAAATATTCATAACATCCTAGAGATAATGCAGCAACTCTTGCTCCATTAGCAACTCGTAGGTCCACTTCACCTTGAGCTAATTTTCTACTTTATCTGAGATCTGTACATTTACACAAATGTAAGATCCACATCCGGTATCTAATACCCATGATGTAGAAGTAGACAAATTGACTTGTATAATATAAATACCTGAGATTGTGGCTTCATTAGCCTTCCTCTTTTTTAGATCCTCCAAATACAGTTTGCAATTCCTTTTCCAATGACCTGGTTTATTGCAGAAGAAGCAAATTCCTTCCTTGGGCTGTTTCGGCTTGGGCTGGGGCTTAGGCCTTTAGCTTTGGTCTCACCTTTTGCTTTGCCTTTGCCTTTGTCCTTGCCACTCCTCCTTTTGCCCTTTCCCGTTTGAACCATCAAAACATTATTGGTCGCCTTAATGTTTTGTTCAGCATTCTTGAGCATCCCATGCAACTCCATTATAGACTTATCCATTTGGTGCATATTGTAATTCATTACAAATTGGTCATAGTTGGGAGGCAAGGAGGCAAGGAGGCAAGGATCATATCTGTAGCCAACTCCCTACTAAGTGGAGCACCAAGTTTTTCAAGTCTATCAATGTAACTCTTCATCTTAAGCACATGAGTACTCACAGAGCTACCTGGAATCATTTTGCATCCATTCAATGCCTTAGTGACTGCAAACCACTCTTGTCTTGCTTGCTCTTGGAACATTTTCTGGAGGTGTACAATCATATTGTACGCTTCCATGTCCTCCATTTGCTTCTGAAGCTCGGAGTCCATGCTAGCAAGCATAAGGTAAGTCACATCCAAAGAATCGTCTTTATGCTTATTGTAAGCATTTCTTTCATCTCTTGGAGCATCAACAGCAGGCATAGCTGGGATTGGAGTGTCTATGACATAAACTTCCTTTCTTGTTTAAGAACAATTCTTAAGTTACGATGCCAGTCAATGAAGTTTGTGCCATTCAATTTTCTTTTTCAAGAACCGATCACAAAGTAAGATTAGATGTGTTGTTTGATGTCATGATCTACATACAAGGAGTTACAGAGTTAATATCTTTATTTAAACCATTTCAATTATTCTCACTATTTTATCAAATTAACAACCCTTTAATGTTAATTCGGAAACCTTTTCAATCTTGATATTTCTTAGTGAGTTAAGATCCATATTTACTAAACTTTAAGTCAGCTTTGGCATGACACTTAAAGTCTAGTTATTTACGTAGGAAACATCTTTCCAATTACATCATATGTAACTCTTGCTATGGGATTGACATCACATGTCCCTGTATACTAATCCCATTAATGCCATAGGCCCAAAACTATTTTGATAGCCTATTTAAGTCTAACCATTTCAACGTGAGGATAGCACTTTTATCCACCCTACCTAACTAAGATGGTCTAATGCACCCTGCTTTGGCAGATCCTACATTTAGACGATCAAAGCCTTGATAGATGTCGAACTATGGGAGGCATTTTACGACTTAATATTAATAGAGGGACTTTATTGTTTTAAGTATATGATGACTATTCTATGGGACCAAAGTCACATACATCATCTATATAATATCTCATGCATGTATATAAAACATAAATGTGTCATAGCATGGCCCATGAACTAAGTAAATCATTATTATGATGCCATAACATAACCATATGCTCGGTCTGCCATTGATGACATGAACCTTTTGCTTGGAGCATCATCACTATGATCTCTTTTGATTGACATGAATGGCCTCCATATTTTACATTAAAATAAAATCTACATTCTATGCTAGTGAAATAAATAGATTACATCAAGATAATGACACATAGGCCGATAAACCAATTACAATAAAATTATTGACATGCAGGCCAATGTAATCAACAAAACCATAATAAACCTGCCAATCACATGAGTCTAAAGGACCATGCTATGCATCATGCATAATACATAAAACTATCCAAGAAAATGTTTTTCTTGTACAGTTCTAATACTATCAAAATTAGGGTTTGAGATTGTGTCATGCATGCAAATTAGGATTTCTTTGTTAAAACCCAACTATCAATCTAATTGACAACCCCACCTTGATGGATGATTATTTCAGTGTTCAAATAAATTAAACATAATAAATCTATTTGATTCTAATCATATTAGAACTATTTAACAATTAAACAAATAGCCATATTAATTCCATAGACGTATAGTCATTCACATCACATGTACAATAATCTTGTTTAACAGTATGCATCACATATCCATATAATCAGATGAAATCAATTTAATTGAATCCACAAGTCTGGCTCTAATACAACTGATGGGAATTTAGGGATCTAATGCCAAAAATATGCAGCCAAAATTAACCTAAATCCCTAGAAGGATCCATGTGGTTCAACTAAACTAATTAGGGAACGAGAATCGTACATTATGTGAATAAAATTATTTTTGATGAGATAGATCTTTAGGCGCTGCAAAACCATAACTCCCTCTACGGTATCCACATGAATGACTACTTCGCAATGGGACTCAGTGTGCTAGCACTCTCTAGAACTCTTCTAGATTAGTTTAGAAATAATCTCACTAAAACTCTTATTTTTATGGTGCGCAGTGTTTCTCTGCGCATCTCATGTTGATGGTAAGCATTGTCGCATCTATATGAGAGCAACAACGTCCATTTATAATGATAATATCCTATTCAAAATAGAATATTCTCTAAGACTCTTAATTTTGGAATTCAAAAATACATCTAATTCTCTGCACATCTAATGTTAAGAGTTTTGGAATCCAAAAAGACATGTCTTCTCATTCCCTGCACATCTAATATTAAGAGTTTTGGAATCCAAAAGGACACAATAGTGAAGATTATTATTTATTTTGCTGGGTTTATACAAATTAAACCCATAACCCATAGGCGTCATTCCTTGTGTGCGACCCTGTAGGTTCACTCAATGTTGGTAATAGGACTAAAACCATTTCGGGCCTACAAGACATAATTGGTCTCTAGCAAGACATTTATCTACCTAAATTGAGTGAAGATTATCGATCCGACCTTACCTAGTAGATGTCAATTATCTAGTTTCTTTGTCACACAATATTTAGTGATCAAGTATGAGGCATAGATCATCTCTCATATATTGTTTAATCACAAGTTTTACTTGATTCTAGAGTTTGACTGAATAAACCAAATGTTACTGATAACTTCTTATCAATTCATTTGGGCATGGCCATGTACTTTTCTTAATCTCACTCTTCAAGAGGGCCCAAAATATCTCTCTCAAATTAATGAGAGGGACAAATTCCTTCACGAACACTCATATCCATCAACATAGTTTATTCCATATCCAATCACAGTCTTATGGTCATCTGGTTAAAGATGATGAAGAGCCGTGTCAAAATATGAAATTCACTATGTAGGAATCCATGGTGTCATCAGGTCAAAGGACTAATATAATAACATCATGAAGAGAAGTATTCATAATAGAATCCATATGATATTCTCATGGTGGGTTGATCCAATACAATGTACTCTTACATGTATCTATGTGTTGACTTGATATCTCATATCCATGACCAGTAAAATGTGATCATCAATCAACCAACATACTAATCTTACTTCATTATTGTTCCATATAATGAATGATTAGGGACAATTTAGAATAGTATTCTTATCACCTTATAGTTTTACTATTAAAGTCACATACCTTAATGATATAAGGAAGAATAAACTATTCAAGAAAACCTTTTTTATCACATTAGAAGAGCATAAATAATAACATGATAAATAAAATAGTTTATTAAATAAAAATAAAACCATAAATGATAATCCTGATGGCCTAGGGCACATCACCAGCAACAACATCACAAGAAATTTATTTGAGTAAGAAACAAATATCGCTCTTGCTACCAAGTCACTTTTGAGGAGCGTCAGGCGATAGAAATGCTTCGTAGGCCTTCAAAGGAATGATAGGGATTGCCTCCTTCAGTCGAAAACCTGCAAGATAAGTTTTGGACCGGTGGTTTCGGTGGGGACCCTCCGATGCTCAAGTCAGTGATTTAAAGAATAGAAATCTAAATGAGAGAGTAGAGATTTAGTCCCTCCTCTCCCTTGGGGGTCGGGGTCCTTATATACCTGTTCGGGGGGTCCCTCTTATCCTTCATTGATGATAGTCAAATCCTTCCATTAGGATCGGCTCAATAAGCGGCGGGTGGGTGCGCAGTTGCTAAGCACGCATCGTAGATACCGATAACTACCCATTGTATATTGGTAACCACCCATGATTTTGGCAGAAAGTGGATTAGCGGGTCTACGTGGCAGTCTTAGGCACTGTGGAGCTTACTCCCACATGACTTGTCAGGCTACAGGCCATATCCCATCAAAGTAGGTGGCTACAGTCCATGTTCCTTCAAAGTAGCGGGTCTACAAGGCCAAGGGGGCAGCCGAGTGCCGAGGCCGTACGAGGCTGAGGGGGCAGCCGAGTGCCGAGTGAAAGAGCTGAGGCCAAGACCGAGTGTAAGAGCCGAGGTCAAGGGGGCAGCCGAGTGCCGAGGCCATATGAGGTCGTGGGGGCAGCCGAGGCTGAGGCCGTGTGAGGCCGAGAGGGCAGCCGAGGCCGTATGAGGCCGAGAGAGTAGCCGAGTGCTGAGGCCGTACAAGGTCGAGGGGGTATTCGAGTGCCGAGTGGAAGAGCCAAGGCCGAGGCTAAGGCCGAGTGTTAGGCCGAGGTGACTAGAGCCGAGGCCGACTGGAGTTGAGGCCGACTGGGACCAAGGCCGACTAGAGTTGAGGTCGACTATGGCCGTGGCTGACTGGAGCCAAGGCCGACTGGAGCCAAAGCCAACTAGGACCGAGGCTGACTGGAGCCAAGGCCAACTGGGCCGAGGTCGACAGGGGTCGAGGCCGACTGGAGCCAAGGCTGAGGCGGAGGGGCCGATGCCGTTTAGGATTGAGGGCAATCGGAGCCAAGGCCGACTGGGACCGAGACCGACTGGGACCAAGGCCGACTAGGGCCGAGGCCGAGGCGAAGGCTTGAGGCTGAGGCCAAGGTGGAAGCTTGAGGCTGAGGGGTGCCAAGTCCGAAGCCAAGGGCGAGGGGACCCCGGAGATCGAAGGGACTTCGAAGGCCGAGGGGACCTCAGAGGCTGAGGGGATCTCGGAGGCCAAAGTCACCCTGCTGGATCGAGACGGGGCTCCATCAGTTTCCTTCATGGTTTACTCTAATGGTATTGGATCGGCCATATCATATGCCCCCCACACTCCTTGAGCTTGTGTGTCGTGCATCAGCTAAGCGAAAGGAGTATAGAGCTCTTAATCTTTGTTCTTATCCTTTCATGCTTGCTTCAATTCTGATTCCTTCCTAGTGGAGAGATCTTTTTCCTTTTGCCTTGCTTTGGATAATTTCCATCCGCTCGTTGGCTAGCTGAAGGTAGCCAGCAATCCTCTCTCGATGCAGAGTCTAGAAGTGGATATCCATCATCTATGAGTTAGAGAGTTTGTTTCTTCCAACTGTGAGTTGACTTTGGGTCTTCAACTTCTAACATGAAGTTTGGACATGGGTGCCCATCAACATGTTGCTAAGGCAGACAGAGCCGATGAGGCCACAATGATGCCGCTGAGGCAGAGATAAAGCCATTGAAGCTGCAATGATACCATTGAGGCAGAGAGAGCCGTTGAGGCTACAATAATGCCATGAAGGTAGAGATAAAGCTGTTGAGGCTAAAATATAATTGCCGAAGCAAAAATAGAGCTATGGGGGCTGAAATAAAATTGCCTCAAGTGTTTGTGTGCTGGTCTGGGAGGTGACTCGAGTGGGTACGAGTTGTTAGGAATTTAAACCAACTCGAGGGAATATCCTAGCCGGACCAAGTGGTATCTGTTAGCCACGATGCTGCTGAGCTCCTTTGGAACCGTCTCGGGTGTTTGTGTGCTGGTCCGAGAGATGACTCGAGTGGGTACGGGCTGTTAGAAAATTAAACCAACTCGAGGGCATATCCTAGCCGAACTGAGTGATATCCATTAGTCACAATGCCATCAAGCTCCTTCGGAACTGCCTCGAAGGTTTCATGGTCGGCCTGAGGGGTGATTCGAGGTCGCTGGAACCATAGGTCTTGAACCACCATGGGGTTTTATGGTCGGCTCGGGGGTGACCTTGCGATCGTAGGACCATTGAGAGCCTTTTGAATGATTGGTTTTGTCAGGTTTCCTATAATGCATTCAGATACTAATGAAAAAAACTTTTTCAAAGTAAAATGTACTTAGCTTTTTCATAGTTGTTTGCCTTTACATTGTGTTGGAGTCGAGCTAGCCTCGGGCTTGAGTGCCAGTGGTACATCGGGCTTTTGAGATCCGATGGTACACCAGTTTTGGGTGCCGATGGTACATGTCCGAGGCTGAGTGTCGAGGGGCTGAGGCGTCTGCCAGAAGAGAGGAGATGGGGGCCGAGCGCCATGGAAGCTTGGGGCCGAGGCCAAGTGTCGAGGGGCTGAGGCGTCTGCCAGAAGAGAGGAGATGGGGGCCGAGCGCCATGGAAGCTTGGGGCCGAGGCCAAGATGGAAGCTCGAGACCGAGGAGGAAGCTCAAGGACAAGGCCGAGGCGGGAGCTCGAGGCCGAGGCCGAGGCGGAAGCTCGAGGCCGAGGCCAAGGCGGAAGCTCGAGGTCAAGGCTGAGACGGGAACTCGATGCCGAGGCCGAGGCGGGAACTCGAGGCCAAGGCTGAGGTGGGAACTCGATGCCAAGGCCAAGGAGGAAGCTCGAGGCTGAGGCGGAGGCGGGAGCTCGAGGTCGAGGATGAGGCAAAAAATCGAGGCCAAGGCTGAGGCGAAAACTCGAGGCCAAGGCGGAAGCTTGAGGCTGATGCCGAGGAGGAAGCTCAAGGCCAAGGCTGAGCTCGAGGCTGAGGCCGAGGAGGAAGCTCGAGGCTGAGGTTGAGGTGAAAGCTTGAGGCTGAGGTGGGAGCTTGAGGCTGAGGCTGAGGTGGGAGCTAGGAACGAGGCCGAGGTGGGAGCTCAAGGCCGAGGCTCAAGGCCGATGCCGTGGCGAAAGCTCGAGGCCGATGCCGAGGGAGCTCGAGGCCGAGGCTGAGGTGGGAGCTTAAGGCCGAGTTCGAGGCCAAGGCGAGAGCTAAAGGCCAAGGCTGAGGCGGGAGCTTGAGGCTGAGGCTGAGGCTGAGGAGGAAGTTCGAGGCCGAGGACGAAGCTCGAGGCCAAGGCTGAGGCAAAAACTCAAGGCCGAGGTGGAAGCTCGAGGCCAAGGCAAAAGCTTGAGGCCGATGCCGAGGCGGGAGCTCGAGGCCAAGGCCAAGGTGGGAGCTCGAGGCCGAGGTTGAGGCATAAGCTCGAAGCCGAGGAGGAAGATCGAGGCCGAGGCTGAGGCGGAAGCTTGAGGCCGAGGCCGAGGCGGATGCTCGAGGCCGAGGCCGAGGAGAAAGTTTGAGGTCGAGGCCGAGGAGGAAGCTCGAGGCCGAGGAGGAAGCTCGAGGCCGAGGCTGAGGAGGGAGCTTGAGGCCGAGGTTGAGGCCAAGGCTGAAGCTTGAGGCTGAGGAGGAAGCTCGAGGCCGATGTCGAGGCGAAAGCTCGAGGCCAATGCTGAGACAAAAGCTCGAGGCCGAGGCTGAGGCGGAACCTCGAGGCCGAAGCTGATGGGGGAGCTCAAGGCCGAGGCCGAGGCAGGAGCTCGAGGCCGAGGCTGAGGCGGAAGCTCAAGGCTGAGGTAGGAGCTCGAGGCCAAGGCCGAGGAGGAAGCTCGAGGCCGAGGCAGACGTGGAAACTCAAGGCTGAGGCGGAAGCTCGAGGTCGAGGCCGATGCGGAAACTTGAGGCCGAGGCGGAAGCTCGAGGTCGAGGCGGAAGCTTAAGGCCGATGCCGAGGAGGAAGCTCGAGGCCGAGGCCAAGGCAGGAGCTTGAAGCCGATGCTGAGGCAGGAGCTTGAGGCTGAGGCCAAAGCTCGAGGCTGAGGAGGAGCTCGAGGCCGAGGCCGAGGTGGGAGCTCGAGGCTGAGGCCGAGGCAGAACCTCGAGGCCAATGGGGTGCCAGGTCTAGAGCCGAGGGCGAGCGGACCCTAGATAACGAAGGGACCTTAGAGGCCGAAGGGACTTCGAAGGCCGAGGGGACCTTGGAGGCCGAAGTCACCCTTCGCGCCTGCCCTTTCATGTCAACTTCAACTGTGATTCCTTGCCGGTGAGGAAACCCCTTTCCTTTTGCGGTGCCTTGTGTAGACATCTTCATGCTTCCCTTGACTGGCAGCTAGTAGTCCTCTTCCGATGCAGAGCCCGGGAGCGGATGCTCGTCAACTATAAGTTGGAGAGTCGGTTTCTCCTAACTATGAGTTGACTTTAGGTCTTCTTTTGTCATGAAATTTGGAGGTGGGTGCCCGTCAACTGTGAGCTAGGGAGTTGGCTTTTCTCAGCTGTGAGTTATCTTGGGGCTTCTTGATGGCTGAAAGTAACCAGCGATATGTTGCAAGTGTATAATTTAAACAAAGGTATTACCCGATTGACCGTTGGCCGCTGATGCAGAGTTGAAGCCGCTGAGGCTCAAATGAAGCCGTTGAGGCTGTAACGAAGCCGCTGAGGCAAAGTTGAGGCCGTCAAGAGCCTTTTGAACCCCGAAGGGTGACCCGAGAGTCGCTGGGATGGAACCATGCTTGGAAGCCTTTAACCCCGGAGGGTGACCTGAGAGTTGAGAGTCGTCAGGTGCCTTTTTAACCCCAAAGGGTGACCTAAGAGTTGAAGTCATTAGGTGCCTTTTTCTTTGCGCCAACGATCTTTGCTACCAATGTTGGAGTCAGTCTTTGGCCTTTGGTGCTGAACTGGCCTCGGGCTTAAGTGCTGATAGTACATTGGGCTTTGAGTGCTGAACGAAGTCGGGCTTGAGTTCCGAGGGGAGCTCGGGCTTGAGTGCCGAGGCGAGCTTGGGCTTGGGTGCCAAGGAGAGCTTGGGCTTGAGTGCCGAGGAGAGCTCGGGCTTGGGTTCTGAGGAGAGCTCGAGTTGGAAGGGCCAAGGCGAGCTCCGGCTTGAAGTGTCGAGGCGGACTCGGGTTGGAAGTGCCGAGGCGAGCTCAGGCTGGAAGTGCCGAGGCGAACTTGGGTTGGAAGGGTCGAGGCGAGCTCGGGCTTGAAGTGCCGAGGCAGACTCGGGTTGGAAGGTCCGAGGCGAGCTCGAGCTTGAGGGGCTGAGGCGAGCTCAGGCTTCAAGTGCCGATGGTACATCAGGCTTGGGTGCCAAGGGGAGCACGGGCTTGGATCCCAAGGCGAGCTCAGGCTTGGAGGGGCTGAGGCGAGCTCGGGCTTGGAGGGGCTGAGGCGAGCTCAGGCTTGAAGTGCTGATGGTACATCAGGCTTGGGTGCCAAGGGGAGCTCGGGCTTGGATGCTGAGGCGAGCTCGGGCTTGGAGGGGCTGAGGCGAGCTCGGGCTTGGAGGGGCGAGGCGGACTCGGGTTGGAAGGGCCAAGGCGATCTCGGGCTTGAGGTGTCAAGGGGAGCTCGGGCTTGAGTGCCGAGCTAGAGTGGCTTTAGTGCCGATGGTACATCGGGCTTTGAGTGCCGAGCTAGAATCGGGCTTTAGTGCCGATGGTACATCGGGCTTTGAGTGCCAATCAGAGTTGAGCTTTAGTGCCGATGGTACATCGGGCTTTGAGTGCCGACCAGAGTCGGGCTTTAGTACCGATGGTACATCGGGCTTTGAATGCCGACTGGAGTCGGGCTTTAGTGCCGATGGTATATCGGGCTTTGAGTGACGATCGAGTCGGTCTTTGAGACGCGAGATTGGTCTTGAATGCTGATGCAGAGTCGGTCTTCCCTGCATGCCATTTTCAACTATCAATCAAAGAAATACTATTAAGTGTGGTGTACTTAGTTTTGTAGCACCCTTGTTTCCCTCTGCTAATTTGGGTACTTTTGTCCACTGGTGGTCTGCCCCCAGGAAATCAAGATGATTGGAGTGGAGGTGCTGGTGCCCTTGCTTGGGCCTCCCCCATGTCGCCGTTCGTAGGAGAGTAGGCCACTTGGGCGGCGAGCGGTGGCTCTCCGAGCTTTAAGTTGCTGATAAGCTTGATGACGGTGAATCTCCTCTTGGGGAGATTTTCGGTGGGATAAATGATGGCTGGCCCGAGTTGCAACCAAAGAGCGAGCGGAAGCTTTTGCTCGCTGTTGCATGGCCATCAGACGTCACTTCTGGAACTTTTGGGCAGTTGCCATCAATGCTTGGATTTGTAGGTTGAGGGTGGCAGGATGTTCTGCTTGAATGGTCCGAGATAGTGGGGATGGTGGAACGAAGAGCTGGCCTTCTATTGCTCAGCCCGTTGAAGGTGCCCCCCAGCATTACTGGCAAAAGCTTCTTGGATCTAGGGTCATCACCATCTTTATGATCCACCATTTTGATAAAAGGAGGGATGAGGATCTGCAAACTAGCATCGCTGACCGCCCCCCTTCCTGGTGTGCCAATCTGTTGCTACCAAATCACTTTTGAGGAGCGTCAGGCGACAGAAATGCTTCGTAGGCCTTCAGAGGAATGACAGGGACAGCCTCCTTCAGTCGAGAACCTGCAAGAAAAGTCCGGATCGATGGTTCTGGCGGGAACCCTCCAACGCTCAAGTCAGCGATTTGGATAACAGGAATCTAAATGAGAGTAGAGATTCAACCCCCCTCCCCCTTGGGGTTAGGGTCCTTATATACCAGTTCGAAGGTCCCTCTTACCCTTCGTTGATGATAGACGAATCCTTTCGTTAGGATTGGCTCAATAAGCGGCGGGTGGGTGCGCAGTTGCTAAGCACGCATCGTAGATACCGACAACTACCCATTGTATATTGGTAACCGCCCATGATTTTGGCAGAAAGTGGATTAGCGGTCTACGTAGCAGTCTTAGGTGCTATGAAGCTTACTCCCACGCGACTTGTCAGGCTGCAGGCCATGTCTCGTCAAAGTAGGTGGCTGCAGGTCATGTCCCATCAAAGTAGCGGGTCTACAAGGCCAAGGGGGTAGCCGAGTGCCAAGGCCGTACGAGGCCAAGGGGGCAGCTGAGTGCTGAGTGGAAGAGCCGAGGCCAAGGCCGAGTGGAAGAGCGGAGGCCGAGGGGGCAGCCGAGTGCCAAGGCCATACGAGGTTGACTAGGACCGAGGCCGACTGGGGCCGAGGCCGACTGGAGACGAGGCCGACTGGGACCGAGGCCGACTGGAGCCGTGGCTGACTGGGACCGAGGCTGACTGGAGCCGAGGCTGACTGGGGCCGAGGCTGAGGCGGAGGGGCCGAGACCGACTGGGGCCGAGGCCGAGGGGACCTCGGAGGCCGAAGTCACCCTGCGGGATCGAGACGGGGCTCCGTTAGTTTCCTTCACGGTTTACTCTAACGGCGTTGGATCGGCCATATCAATCGCAAAGTTAGAAGAGTGAGGATCTTACACGAGAGAACAGCTTGGATCGCTCATCTTTCCCACCAACAACATAAAAAATATGAGATACATTTAGCAGCCAATTATGTAATTCATTCTAAATAAACACAAAGATGGCAAACGTGTCAATTCCAAGCTTTACAGGCACAATAAAACCATAATAAAGCACTTGTTGGATACCAAAACTTACCTATCCAGATCAATGGTTACATTTGGGATCGAACTATGGGCCTCATCTTGTAGCTTTTCATGGCAGTGCCAGCACATAAAAATGGGGGCTCGCCTTTCCAATTTCCATAGGATAGCCCCAAAATTTTCAAAAATATTAACCTGAAAAAATGAGATGAAGGTTGGAATTAGAGTTAGAAAATAAAACCATGTCATTATAATCCAACAAATAAGCTACCACTTCCTAACGATTGACATAATCAAAAATTCTTTTTAACAGATTTCATAACAAAAAAAAAAAAGCAAGAAGCTATATCAGATAACAGAAAAATAAAACATCAGCAAGAGATTTTTAGGTACGGTTTAAGACATCCATCCTTCACTATCTTCATCTAAGAGATAACAAAAAAATAAAACATAAAAGAAACCCTTAAAATATAAATAAATATTGATCAACATAACCCTAATATAATATACCGGAGAATCTCTGCAACTAGAATTATATCATCATTTGCAAAATTGATGGGAAAGCAGAGATCTACACCTTGCCAAATGAAGATTTAAAGTTTAATAAAACTATACACCAATCAAAACAAAGAGCTAAAAGAGAATAGGTGTTTTGCTTGATTGCAAGGGTGAAAAAAAAAAGAAAAAATCCTACAGCGCATCTCAGACTTTTCTTCTCTTTTCCAAATCCCTCGAATTTCAAACAACTAAATAATCCGGAATATAGGCTACTCAAATTTCAAATTTCAAAATCCATATATTGGCTCCTTAAATTTCAAAAAGCATGACACAAAATCAAGAAGGTCGGACCATGCAATGAAACCAATAACACACCAACAATCTAGTGTTTAATCAATAAACGGAGTCCGCAACAATTAAAAATCAGAATTCACATTAGATTGTATATATAAAATTAGAATGAGATTTTTACATTCCTCTTGCCGTTCTTCTTCAGCGGTAATTTCGAGTCTTTGAGACAACCTTGCATCCGAGAGTAAATTTATATGGGCATATTCGGTGAGTGATATATGGCTCTGACGCAATACATGAGATGGGTTTGTGAGGTGGTTTCAGGTAGCTCCTCAAATTTGAGCCTTTGGTTTTGAGATATAGGGTTTGCAAAGTGATTTCGGGTATCCCCTCGAATTTGAGCCTCTTGTTTTGAGATACATGCGATGGGTTTGCAAAGTGGTTTCGGGTAGCCCCTCGAATTTGAGCCTCTAGTTTTAGATACAGGGTTTGTGAAGTGGTTTCGGATAGCCCCTCGAATTTGAGCCTCTGGTTTTGAGATACATGCGATGGGTTTGCAAAGTGGTTTTGGGTTAAGCCTCTGGTTTTGAGATACATGCGATGGGTTTGTGAGAGGGTTTCGGATAGCCCCTCAAATTTGAGCCTCTAGTTTTGAGATACAGGGTTTGCGAAGTGGTTTTGGATAGCCACTCGAATTTGAGCCTTTGGTTTTGAGATACATGTGATGGGTTTGTGAAGTGGTTTTGGGTTAAGCCTCTGGTTTTGAAATACATGCGATGGGTTTGTGAGGGGGTTTCAGATATCCCCTCGAATTTGAGCCTTTTAGTTTTGAGATACAGGGTTTGCGAAGTGGTTTCGGATAGCCCCTCGAAATTGAGCCTCTGGTTTGAGATACATGCGATGGGTTTGCGAAGTGGTTTGCAAAGTAGTTTCGGATAGCCCCTTTAATTTGAGCCTCTGCTTTTGAGATACATGGGATGGGTTTGCCAAGTGGTTTCGGGTTAAGCATCAGGTTTTGAGATATTTCACTATACATACCTCTTCGACATGATTGTTGGTCAGCTGGTTTTGAGATATCACATCTCAAAACCCAGTGCTGATAGATATGTAAATATATTGATGACTGTGGAGAAAGGCTTTGAATTGTAACCATGTGAAAATAACCTTTTTGACACATGCATGAATTGCAAGAATAAGCAAGGTGTCTACCTAGCTTATGGCAAAGCTGGTAGCATAATTCCCTCTCATTTCCACCTTTGACCAGTTGTTGAATTTCTGTTTTGTCTTTGTTGTCACCCATTAGGTTTGGTGGCGGAATCTTCTCCATGTTCCAACATACTTCACAAAAATAAAAGGAAAAATAAGTGTTAAGGAGTACACTACATTAATTTTTTGGGCTAGCAACGCTTTTAAATTAATTTTTTGATACTTTTTTAGCATCGGAAAACAACCTCTTGATGCTTTTATAAGCATCGAGAAACTGAAAGTGGAGACAAAATTTCTCGATGGTTTGTTAAAGCATCGGCAAAATATATGCTGACGCTTTATAAAGCGTCGGGAAAATACGATGCTGATGCTTTAGAAAGTGTCGGCATAGTGCGATGCCGCATCGGCAGGATAACGACGCTTTCCCTGATGAGGTTGCATTAAATAGCTGCCCGAACTGCTGTCATCACTACGCTTGCATTAAATATCGCGTTCAGAATCAGAACAAAAGCTTGCTGGCTTGCATGATAACAACAATAATTGCATTCTCCTATAGCAAACATTTCCAACCATATTATTAATAATATTATATTTTAAGTATTTAATATATCCACAACTCATAGGTAGGGGTGCAACTTGGGCCGGTTCAACCCGAACCCGGCCTACCGAACCCGAAAGCGAGTAGGTTTAACCCGGCCCGATTTGCAATTGACCCAGGTTAGGGTTGACCGTAACCCAAACCCGAGATAACCCAAATCTGAGGGTTACCTGAACGGAGGTAGCTTATCGGCACCAAATTTTTGGGGGCGTTGAAGGTACCAATCGGATCAAACGAGACGGCCAACTTGAGGGCGATGGGGGCAAGGCCGTCGATCACAGGCGAGGAAAAGAACAAACATAATGGCGGATGACCCGCACATTTCGTTTCACTTTCGTCTCCTCTTCTTTGTTTACAATACCTCCTTCTCTTTTTGTTTCAGGCAAGACTTTTTTTTTAATACAATGTTAAAGCCCCGAGTCCAGCTTATGCATTCGACAAGAGATTTAGTTTTTCCATTTTTGCGATCCATAATTCGGTGTTTATTTACTTTAGAAAAAGCATTTTATTTTATTTTTTTCTCATCAATCTGAATTCAACCCAAAACTCAACCTGAACCCGATTTTTAAAAATAGGGTTAGGGTTGAGGTTTTACAAATAGGGTTAGTGTTAGGGTTAGGGTTAGGGTTGACATTTTACAAATAGGGTTAGGGTTAGGGTTGAGGGAAATCCGAGTTTTATGAGCCCAAGTTGCACCACTACTCATAGGGCAAGCAAGGCAAGGCACTTGAGAGAAAAAAATAGAAAGAACACAGTTCTTTTTTTCAAAAAAAGAAGAAAGAAAAGGAGAAAAAATTCCTATAGCTTCCTCCTTCGCTTGCTGGCTTCTTCCTTTCATTGCTGCAGTTATTTTCCACTTTGTCATCTTCCCTATAGTTTTGTTTTCCTCCTTCAGATATGCCTTCCCCCACCCTCAATCTTCAGCTAATTTCCTTTGAACTTATTCTCAAAAGACAACAACACAAGAGAACAAGGGGGCAGGGGGCCTCAGTAGGTCCAGTCCTGAGGCAGACCAATCTCAGGCGCGACCTGATGAATTAATGGCATTCGCTGCTTCCCAATCGCCGCATTCCTTGCAGGCTGCTTCTTCTGGTGCTCTCCTCCACTCTTGATGCCTAGCCCAAGCCAAAACCAACAAGCCAGCGGTCAAATAAATAAATCAACAAAGGAAGCATTTAAAAAATTTAACCTTTTACTTAAACTTCTTTCTACGTGGAAGGAAGCAAATACAAAAAATTAGAGAAATAATAATAATAATAACGGGGACAAAGATAGATGAAAAGTAGGAAACAACAAATAGATTAATGGAAAATGGAATCACATTATTGCTTAAATATCTACAAGAAACTTTGAAAAAAAAATACAAAAAGAATAAAAAACACCAGGGCAAAAATCCCAAGCAAGGCTAAAACTATAGCACCATAATTCATAAAACCCCTGCGGACACAATTATAATCAATATAATGAAACTAAATTTAAGTTACTTGTGACACATAAACAACCCGACGTATATAATGGAAACAAGCCTCAGAAATTAAGGAAGGAGAGGAAAAGGTCAGAGGTATTAAAATTTAAACCTACTCGCTTTCTTCTTGGTTGGAGCTACGACTTTGATTTTGTTCACCCGAGGAAGAAACACCCCGGTGCCTCCACACTCCTCCTCGACCCGTCGGTCCAGACCGGAACGAACCGGCCCCTCTGGATAGGTCTTGGCTCTCCTGCCCGAAAGCCTCCACCTCCATTGAAAGACGCACAAAAATAAAAATACAAAATAAGCTACGAGCAACACACCAGGATTAGGTAAACAAAAAAAAAACAAAGCGAACAAAACCCAGATCAACCTGAACCGGCTTTGCCAGGGAAAAGGAAACACCGAACGCGAACCGTCGTACACCATCCCTGCTCCGATCTCCCTTGCCACCATCGGACCGAACTGCGAAAATGATCCATTCCCGCAACAAAGCCCCAGCTGGAACCCAAAAATAGAGAAGGGTAGAGAAAATATTAGCTTTTAACATGAAAAGAAAGATTAAAAGGAGATGGGGAAAAGTTGGCAAAAGTGCCACAATGCTTGCGAGCGAACTGGGCTGAGCTTTATCTCGGGGAAATATAGGGACGAGTTCCCTACTACTCTAGCCTGGCTGCCGCCTCCGCCAGCTCCTTTGCCGCCAGCTTCAATGAATAGGCGGACGACTTCTCCCCCGCCAGCGAAGACCCGGGTAGAACAAAGACTTCCTCAAGCCCCTGTCATAGAGTCCACACGTTCGATCTCCTCCACAACAGCCCTTGTTTGAAGTTGAGGGGGGTATCAAGGAAAGGCCTCACGAAAAGTTATTTTGCTCAGGCAATAGGGCATCGATGCTGGTCATCAACCGAGTCCTCACAAGATATACGAATGATGGTGATCCTCGCTAGTTTGAGTGGTACCATGATAAATTTAACATGACTTATTCAGAGAGCACTTGCAAGAATTATGCTAACAATTTTATTTAAGATGAGTCATAATGACTGGAAACTCATTGCAATTGAGGCATTGCATAGCATGATGAAACAACTTTTCCTCTAGTTAGATCAAAAATAAAATGTTGTCTTATCTCCATAAGATAAATAATTATCAACACATTAAATATGCTCAAAAGTAAAATTGCTTATGCTATCTAGAAAAACTGCTCAACCTATTATCTTGTTTAGTCACTTTCAGATTCATATATTAAAAATTGAATTTTTGATAAAGATGAAAGAAAAATTGGCAATTCAGCTGCTAGAGAAATGCAAAAGTTTAGTGTGTTGATACAAAAAAAGAAGGTAAATATTTCACTATATCCTACCTCTTGAGTGTTGTTTGTGAGAAATCCTCGCTTATGTTAGCCTAAAACATTTTCCTTAGTGGTCAACTGGACTTCTATAAACATTTTCAAAATGTGAAATCTCTTGCATTTTGTATGTGATCTAAAATATTTATAAAAAAATATAAGATGCACTAAGCTATATTAGTAAAGCAATTAACTAATATGATGTTTGAGCATATGCTGTAAGACTTGGTATTTTGTTGGATGACTTGAAGAAGTCAAAGGAGAGATTTCCATGCCATGACAGTTCTATTTGAAAAATAATTTTATAATAATATGTAATTAATAAATATAAAAATAGCAAAATATTCTTTTAATCTTCAAACTTTCACTCAAATTTATTTTGATCCTCAACTATCATATTTTAAGATTATAGTATTCTTGACATTCCGTTACATGAAATTAGTTAAAACTAATGGAATAGTTGATGTATCATTTAAACATGAATATATATATATGTGTGTGTGTGTGTGTGTGTGGTCACATAGGGTCAATGAAAGCTTGATAAACTATGCGTATGCAATAAGATAATAAACTAGTTATTTGATCAATTTAATTGATCTTATACAATGAAACTTATATAATGTAACATTCTAAAATCATGAAGGACTAAACAATATCTATTAAAAGTTTTAAGATCAAATTTTAATTTTGAGTGAAAGTTTGAGGATCAAAAATATACTTTCATCTTTTTTTTAACGATCAAAAATATACTTTCATCATTTTTTTATTAGAAAAAAAAGAAGGTAAATATTTTAATATTATATAATTGGTGCATCCCATTAAAAGCATGAATTAGGGTAAAAGAAGGACTTGAACTCAAATATCTTATATGAAAACTGAAAGGCATTACCAACTCAAACCAGCTGGCAGCCTCAGCATCCGTTACTACCATTTATCCATATTCTAATCAGATCATAATAGAATGGGGACACATACTGCATCAAATTAACATAACAGAAGAGGGACACCTACTGCATCAAATTCAACTCAATTGAATGGTTACCAACTAAAAGGAGACATAAACTTCAAGCATGAAAAGATAGTAAACCAGTCAATTCCCAGCTTTACAGGCACAATAAAACCACAATAAAGCACTTGTTGGATACCAAAATTTACCTTATCAAGATTGATAGATTCCAATTGGGATCAAACTCTGGGCCTCATCTTGTAGCTTTTCAAGGCCGTGCCAGCACATAAAAATGGGGGCTCGCCTTTCCAATTTCCATAGGATAACCCCAAAATTTTCAAAAATATTAACCTGAAAAAAAAAATGAGATGAAGGCTGGAATTAGAGTTAGAAAATAAAACTATCATTATACTCCAATAAATAAGCTACCGCTTCCTAACGATTGACATAATTGAAAATTCTTTTTAATAGATTTCATAACAAAAAAAGCAAGAAGATATATCAGATAACAGAAAAATAAAACATCACAAGAGATTTTTAGGTACAGTTGAAGACATCCATCCTTCACTATCTTCATCTAAAAGATAACAGAAAAATAAAACATAAAAGAAACCCTTAAAATATAAATAAATATTGATCAACATAACCCTAATATAATATACTGGAGAATCTCTGCAACTAGAATTATATCATCATTCACAAAATTGATGGGAAAGCAGAGATCTGCACCTCACCGAATGAAGATTTAAAGTTTAATAAAATTATACACCGATCAAAACAAAGAGCTAAAAGTGAGAATAGATGTTTTTCTTGATTGCAAGGGTGAAAAAAAAAAGGAAAAGAAAAAAAAAATGCTATAGCGCATCTCAGGCTTTTCTTCTCTTTTCCAAATCCCTCGACTTTCAAATCTCCATATAGTTTTCCAAAATTTGAATATTACCTCCTCAAATTTCAAAAAGCAAGACACGAAATCAAAGAAGGTCGGACCATGCAATGAAACTAATAACACACCAACAATCTAGTGTTTAATCAAAAAACGGAGTCTGCACAATTAAAAATTAGAATTCACATCAGAACTTATTGTATATATAAAATTGGAATTAGATTTTTACATTCCTCTTGCCGTTCTTCTACCTCGGTAATTTCAAGTCTTTGAGACAACCTTGTATCCGAGAGTAAATTTATATGGGCATATTCGGTGAGTGATATACGGCTCTCACGCGATACATGCGATGGGTTTGCGAAATGGTTTTAGGTAGCTCCTCGAATTGAGCCTTTGGTTTTTAGATGCAGGGTTTGCAAAGTGGTTTTGAGTAGCTCATCGAATTTGAGCCTTTTGTTTTGAGATACATATGATGGGTTTGCGAAGTGGTTTCGGTAGCCCCTCGAATTTAAGAAATTTATGCCTCTGGTTTTGAGATACATGCGATCGGTTTACATGCAATCGGTTTGCAAAGTGGTGGTTTCGGTAGCCCCTCGAATTTAAGAAATTTATGCCTCTGGTTTTGAGATACATGCGATCGATTTACATGCAATCGGTTTGCAAAGTGGTCTCGAATTTGTGCGATGGGTTTGCGAAGTAGTCACGTAGCCCTCGAATTTAAGCTCTGGTTTTAAGATACATCCCCTCGAATTTAAAGCCTTTGGTTTTTTAGATACATGCGATGGGTTTGCGAAGTGGTTTCGGATAGCCCCTCGAATTTGAGCCTCTAGTTTGTGATACAGGGTTTGTGAAGTGGTTTCGGATAGCCCTTCGAATTAAGCCTCTGGTGCTGAGATATGGTTACGGATAGCCCATCGAATTTGATTTCGGATAATCCCTTGAATTTGAGCCTTTGGCTTTGAGATACATGCGATGGGTTTGCGACGGTGGGTTTGCGAAGTGGTTTTGGGTTAGGCCTTTGGTTTTGAGATAATGCGATAGGTTTGCGAAGTGGTATAGGGTAGCCCCTCGAATTTGAGCCGGTTTGTTTTGTTCAAAACATTGTGCCTTTGATTTAAGAGAAGGGATAATCATGGGCAATATCCGATTATCACGCCATGTATGCAGAAAAAAATTAATTTTTTAAAGATATTGATTGAGTCTATCGTTTTAAAAAATAAATAAATAGACGCCTCTAGTTTCTTTGTTCAAAGATTTTTTTTTTAAGATATTAGTCGAGCCTATCGTTTCAAAAAATGGATAGACATCATTTGGTGGCATGCGTTTCTAACAATGGAGCATGGCTTGATATGCCTATTGTATGATGACATGTGGTACGATTAGGTAACCTTAACGTATAAAAATAAAAAAATTGAATGTCCCTCTTCATGACAGCAAACCAATGCAAATTTAATAAAAAAATTTCTTATGTACTTAAATCAAATCTAAAGGAGATTAGCTAACTAATTTCTATAGGATATGCTCTTTTTTAATATCAAAATTCAATAAGAGCCATCCATTATAAGAGTTTGATTTAAAATAAACTTTTCTAAGCACCTATAAAAGTAGCATGGGCCTTCTGGAGGATTTGAACTTAGGCTTTTTTTTTTTTTTTGAGCTTGATTGGACCATGTAGTATAACAATTTATTTATCAGCACAACTCACATATTAATTGATGATTTTATTTGATGTTAGATATTTTTTAAAAATCCAAATTAATGCCAACAAAATGCATTGTTTGGATAATTGATTTTAAAATCATATTTTTTAAAAAATATATATTTTTTTAAATAATAAAAATTTGAATTCGGACTGTTATATACTTGCAGAGCAAAGAATACCGATGGTCCGCATGAAAATTTTCTATGGCAAAACGTCCTTCAAACTTAAAACATCCTTTAAACTCGTGGTTTTTGAAACCTGAGGCAAAAGAAAACGAACAGCATACAAACGGGGCTACTAGTTTAAACCCCTAGTTTCTGAAACCAGAGGCAAAACAAATGGCGCCACTAGAAACACTTTGGAGACTCCACCGGATAGTGTACTCTATTGAATCAATGAATTAAGTAATAAAATTTTAAAATTCTCTTTAATTAACTTGCTTAGAGTGATTCTTTCGGAGTGGTGCTAGGCCATAAATTTTGTAGAGTAGCTAGATATGTTGAATCGATGCCGGTTAACATGCCAGATTAACCCCAATTCCTCGGAGTCAACTGGGTGAGTTGATGCATGGGGCAGGGACGGACCGGATTAACCCCAATTTGTGCTAGGCCATAAATTTTGTAGAGTAACTAGATATGATGGTTAAGGTTTTATTTTATCTAGATTATACCTTTTTAAGTAGAATTTCACTTCTTTTAAAAATTTTTAATCTAATGTTCTAAATCAACAATTTTTTTAAAAAATAAAAAGTACTTTTTATCCGATCTATTTATCTTATTTTATTTTTTTTGATAATGATCTCATATCTTTCTAAATTTAAATTTAAAATTATTTAAATTGAATGATATTTAATTAAAATTTTTCTATGCCATGATATATTTAAAATAAATATATGATCAAAAAAGAACTTACCAAACACCATCGGTGCAATGCATGGGACATATCGAGCATCCAGATGGAAGGGGGAAAATCTTTAAACAAATCAAAACTGTTGCTGCTGAAATCTGTCCTCCGGCTTTGGTGCGATCGGGATGCAGTGTGGGCTCCCTCCTGGGCGGACCTGCAAGACAGTCCTCACGCGAGAGGCGTTGGGGGTGGCTCTCTGAGAAATATGGGGAGAAGGATCCCTTGGGGGGGCCCTCTAAGAAATATGGGGAGAAGGATCCCTTGGGGGTGGCCCTCTGAGAAATATGGGGAGAAGGATCCCTGAGAGTTCCTCCGAGCTCTCGTGGGAGCTTTTATGGTGGAGTGTGAGAACTGTGAATGAAAATAGGCATAGAATAGCCGTACCTGAGAGGCTTGAGGGTGGTAGTATTTATAGGCGGTCACCTGACTTCTTGGACGTGCTCTGGATGAGGTCTAAAAGTTGTTGGGATTCAAAATGGATTCGAATCAGGTTGTTACAGGGCCGGTAGGATCCATATCTGGTTAGTTAGAGGATTGATGGCTGGGAGGCGGGGAGAGCTGGCCGATGGCTCGAGACTCAGTGGCTGCATGATCCCTAGGCCACTATTGTAGGTCCTAGGCCACGTCTTGGCATGATTCCTTATTTGGAATCTTATTCTGTTACAGTGAATTTGAACTTTCCCGCGCCAGATTTCACAGAGGTATGAAGTAGCTCTGATCGAATGGCCGAGGAATGGTCTGGCCTTGATGGCAGAAGCATAAGAATAGCTCGGGTTGCCGAGGCATAAGGTTGGCCGAACCTGTCGAAGTATAATGTGGTCGGTCGAGTCAGACTTCTGTGAAGCATGGAGTCAAGAACTCCTTGTCTCGGCTTTATGATGCCAAAAGGTGCCAAGGGGGCAACATGGCAGCCATAAATGCCTTAATGATGGAAGGAAATAAGGCATTAAATGCCTTAAAGCAAATGGATGCACATGGCCTTTATGAGGCCATAATTGCATTGGTGCGAAGGACATAGCACGGCTTGCCAAGGCATGTTGGCCGAAGTATATTTGCTGAGGTATATTTGCCAAGGCATATTGGCCGAAGTATATTTACCTAGGTATGTTGGCCGAAGTATGCTTTCTCTTCTCTTTTTATTCCATTAAATGCTGGCCAAGTCATTATGACCGTTTCTGCACCATTGAATGCTTCAGATTTGATTGCCGGATATTAATGAAGGGGCCCTTAAGAGAACCCACGCACATGACGTGGCCCTTTTTTCCCTGTTCTCTTTCTTCATTATGAGGAGACTCTTGTTGCTAGAATGTCGCGCCAGCAGGTGGCAAGCAGGGCATTTGGACTGGGCACGACCCCATCGCCGATGTGAGCGGTCAACAATGCAATGACGATTTTACCCCTCATCACATGCCCTCCACTCCCTAGTCCGAAGTGTAATTTGGATATAGGAGTAGAATTCTGGAGCAATCTTATTTAGGGGACGTGTCATTCGATCCTCTGTAGAGGAAGTGTTTATCTCTGTGTAGGTTAGAGAAAGGCCTGGGCGGCCCTCTTGCTGAAGTAAAATAAGGTGCTTTAGTTGCACTAGAGTGTCCAAGAAATTATCCGGCTGGAACGAAGCTTTAGTGTTGTATCACTCGGATTGGCCAAGGCTGCAGAAATATATCACTCAGTCTTCGGCTGAGGCTTTTGATAATAAGAGATGCACTCCTGCTCTGGCCAGGGCTTTTGATGATAAGAGATGCACTCCGGCTCTGGCCAGGGCTTTTGATAATAATAGATGCACTCCGGCTCTGGCCGGGGCTTTTGAAGATTAGTAAGAAATTCCCTCCGGCTTTAGCCGAGGGTTCCGACATGTCACTCGGTCTTGGCCGAGGTTTCTGTTAATAGGTGATGCCCTTCGGCTCTGGATGAGGCTTTTGATAATAAGAAATGCACTCCGGCTCTGGCCGGGGCTTAAGAGATGCACTCCGGCTCTAGCTGGGACTTTTAATAATAAGAGATGCACTCCAGCTCTGGCCAGGGCTTTTAATAGTAAGAGATGTACTCCGGCTCTGGCTGGGACTTTTGATGATAAGAGATGCACTCCGGCTCTGGCTGGGGCTTTTTATGACCGCTTCTCATTGTAACTTTCAAGAAGAGTTATAAAAATTTTGTAGGCCTTTTAAAAACTAAACTTAATTCAATGAATAAAAATGGGTCTAAAATGTGTACTTTTATGGATGAATTTATTACTCGGTTGTTATCGAGCCTTCAGAAATATATCACTCGGTCTTTGGTCGATGCTCTGGAAATTTATTACTCGGTTGTTGCCGAGCCTTTAGAAATATATTACTCGGTTGTTGCCAAGCCTTCCCAAGATGCTACTCAGTTGTAACCTAGGCTTCAAATATTAATTGATACTCGGTTGTGACCGAGGCTTCAAATAAATTACTCGGTGTTGCTGAGCCTTCCCAAGATGCTACTTGGTTGTAACCGAGGCTTCCAAATATTAATTGCTACCGAGGCTTCAAATAATAAATTACTTGGTTTTACCGAGCCTTCCAAGATGCTACTCGGTTGTAACCGAGGCTTCCAAATAAATTATTCGGTGTTGCCGAGCCTTCAAATAATAAATTACTTGGTGTTGCCAAGCCTTCCCAAGATGCTACTCGGTTGTAACCGAGGCTTCCAAATATTAATTGCTACTCGGTTGTGACCAAGGCTTCAAATAAATTACTCGGTGTTGCCGAGCCTTCAAATAATAAATTACTCGATGTTGCCGATCCTTCCCAAGATGCTACTCGATTGTAACTGAGGCTTCCAAATAAATTACTCAGTGTTGCCAAGCCTTCAAATAATAAATTACTCGGTGTTGCCGAGCCTTCCCAAGATGCTACTCGGTTGTAACTGAGGCTTCCAAATATTAATTGCTACTCGGTGTCACCGAGCCTTCAATATTATATTTTACTTGGCACTGCCAAGGTACGGAGACCGTTACTCGGTTGTAGCCGAGCCTTCAAGATTATTTTTACTTGGCGCTGCCAAGGTTCTGAGACCGTTACTTGGTTGTAGCCGAGCCTTCAAGATTAATAACAAACTTCCTTAGCTTTTAGCCGAGGGTTCTAATATGTCACTCGATCTTGGCCGAGGTTTTAGATAAATAAGAGATACACTCCGGCTCTGACCGGGGCTTATGCACTTTGGCTCTGGCCAGGGCTTCTGGTAATAAGAGATGCACTCTGGCTCTGGCCGAGGCTTCTGGTAATAAGAGATGCACTCTGGCTTTGGCTGGGGATTCCAATAATGAGAGATGCACTCCGGCTCTGGCCGGGGCTTCCGGTAATAAGAGATGCACTCTGGCTCTGGCCGGGGCTTCCGATAATAAGAGATGCACTTCAGCTCTGGCTGGGGCTTCCAATAATGAGAGATGCACTCTGGCTCTAGCCGGGGCTTCCGATAATGAGAGATGCACTTCGGCTCTGGTCGGGGCTTCCGATAATGAGAGATGCACTCCGGCTCTGGCCGGGGCTTCGAAGATCATTGCTCGGCCTAGCCGAGGTTCGGAGATTTATTGCTCGACCCAGCCGAGGTTCGAAGATTTGTTGCTCGGCCCAGCCGAGGTTCGGAGATTTGTTGCTCGGCCCAGCGGAGGTTTGGAGATTCCCTGCTTAAATAGATAACTCGGTCGTGCCGAGGATTGGTAAGCAACGTCTATTTTCTTCATGATTTTTGGTGATATAATTGTGGTGGTCATGCCATGAATCTTGAAAACAATATGCCGACAAATTTTAAGAAGGCGGGCCCGTAGAAGGCATACCCTATTGATGATATTTGAGGAGGTTGTTCGAATTCCACGTCCGAGGGATGGATCTTCCGCTTAGATCTTGCAGCTTGTAGGCATCGGATCCGATGACTTCTGCCACTTGGTAGGGGCCTTCCCATTTTAGAGCTAGCTTTCCTTGCTCTAGCAGTTTGGAGACGGATGCTTTCCGAAGGATAAGATCATCGAGCGAGAAAGATCTCCCTTTGACTCTGGAGGCATTATAGCATCCACGGATAGGGGGGTCCTATCTCCACGGGATGATAGCTTCTATGTCGAAGGCCATCTGGAACAGGATCCCGCATGTAGGAACTCTCTGGGTGGTGCAGTAGGCCCATTGGCCGAGGCTGAAGCTGGCCGTCGGACTTATGTGAAGCATGGAGTCAAGAACTCCTTGTCTTGGCTTTATGACGCCATCCTTCTTTACGCAAAAGGTGCCAAGGGGGCAACGTGGCAGCCATAAATGCCTTAATGATGAAGGAGATAAGGCATTAAATTCCTTAAAGCAGGTAGATGCATATGGCCTTTATGAGGCCATAAATACCTTGGTGCGCTATAGAAGCCGATTTGTTGTGCCGAGGCAGGGAGAAGGCAAAGACGGCGTGGAGTCATAGTGAGAGGACACCAGAGAGAGGGATCGGGCCCGAGATTTGGGAAGATCCTTGTCGCAGCCCCCTTACGGGACTGGTCTGGCCTCCTTAGGTCGATATGGGGGTTCGCGACTCCATGCGGACCAGAAGAAGAAGTGGCTGGAGAAAGAGGAGCTGCGGCCTCTTCGGGGAGGCACGGAGCAGGGCCAGCTATAACTGGAGGAGGAGCTGTAAGGCGCTCCTGAACCAGACGGGTCAGCGCCTGGACCTATTGGACCAGCGTGGTGAACTAGTCCTGGGTCACTAGGATAGCTGGTGGCGACAGAGTCTCAGCTGGTGGCGGTGTCAGCACCCTCCTTCTAGCACCATTCTATTGCTGCTGAAATCTGTCCTCCGGCTCGGGCGCGATCGGGATGCAGCATGGGCTCCCTCCTGGGCGGACCTGCAAGACAGTCCTCACGCGAGAGGCATTGGGGGTGGCCCTCTGCGGAAGACCCTCCGATGCCCAAGTCAGTGGAGACCAGCAATCAACAAATATGGAGAGAAGGATCCCTGAGAAAGAGTTCTTCCGAGCTCTCGTGGGAGCTTTTATGGCGGAGTGTAAGAACTGTGAATGAAAAATGGGCGTAGAATAGCCGTACCTGAGAGGCTTAAGGGTGGTAGTATTTATAGGCGGTCACCTGACTTCTTGGACGTGCTCTGGATGAGGTCTAAAAGTTGTTGAGATTCGAAACAGATTCGAATCAGGTTGTTATAGGGCCGGTAGGATCCGTATCTGGTTAGTTAGAGGATCGATGGCTGGGAGGCAGGGAGAGTTGGCCGATGGCTCGAGACTCAGTGGTTGCATGATCCCTAGGCCACTATTTTAGGTCCTAGGCCACGTCTTGGCATGATTCCTTGTTTGGAATATTATTCTGTTACAGTGAATTTGAACTCTCCCGCGCTAGATTCTGCAGAGGTCTGAAGTAGCTCGGATCGAATGGCCGAGGAATGGTCTGGCCTTGATGGCAGAAGCATAAGAATAGCTCGGGTTGCCAAGGCATAAGGTTGGCCGAACCTGCCAAAGTATAATGTGGTCGGCCGAGTCGGACTTCTGTGAAGCATGGAGTCAAGAACTCTTTGTCTCGGCTTTATGACGCCATCCTTCCTTACGCAAAAGGTGCCAAGGGGGCAACGTGGCAGCCATAAATGCCTTAAGGATGGAAGGAAATAAGGCATTAAATGCCTTAAAGCAAGTGGATGCACATAGTCTTTATGAGGCCATAATTGCGTTGGTGCGAAGGACATAACACGGCTGTAGAAACCGAGCTAGAGTGCCGAGGTATGTTGGCCGAAGTATATTTGCCGAGGCATGTTGGCCGAAGTATATTTGTCGAGGCATATTGGCCTTTCTCCTTTCTTTTATTCCATTAAATGCTGGCCAAGTCATTATGACCGTTTCTGCACCATTGAATGCTCCAGCTTATTGATTTGACTGTCGGATATTAATGAGGGGCCCTTGGGAGAACCCACGCACATGACGTGGCCCTTTTTCCCTCTTGTTCTCTTTCTTCATTATGAGGAGACTCTTATTCCTAGAATATCGCGCCAATACACCAGTTGGCAAGCAGGGCATTTGGACTGGGCGCAACCCCATCGCTGATGTGAGCGGTCAACAATGCAATGACGATTTTACCCCTCATCAAAAACTATCTTTCATTTGTCCCTTATTCTGATTGTATCGATAGATAAAGTTATGATGTGCCATCTAATTTGAAATCTTGGTGGGCGCAGTTTGTTGATTAAAAATTAGATTTGGACATGTGGTAGAATTAAAATGCTAGAAGAAGGATTTGATCTGGGTCTAAATTATACGGTTATAAGGCAAATTTGAGTTTGATTCAAATCTATATTTGGCTAGATCGATTACTGGGCATTCTCTAATTGGGTGAATACTCATGTCTCTAAATTTCAATCTGATCAATAATATATAGTGGAAAGTAAGAATAAATATTTGGTATTTCAAGTAAAAATTCTTCTTAACATCCAAACTATATACAGCCTATGATCTAATGTTAAAGATTAAAAGGTATGTTCACCCAACATTTTGAAGTATGCAATCATTATAATTTTCTTCCCTTTCCTAGAGAAAAAAGTATACTTCTTGTTTTTGAGAAAAGAAAAAAAAAAGTTCCTTCCCTATTCTCTTCATTTATATTTAATTAATAAAATTTATGTATCAGAAGAACTATATCACTTTTCTTATTGTGAATATTGATCTTTTACCACTAGTCTTGATCCATTTCTTTTAACTTGTAGATTTTACCTTGCAATTGAAAGAAGCAAAGTAATCAGAAAAATATAACAATGTGACATAAATGTCTTAGTATTTAATCAAAACTTTTTTAACTTGATTAGTATCAACAGCCCTTCAAAACAATAGTAATAATAATAATTTTATATTTCAAAATTTACCTAGGGAGTTCTTCCTCATGCCTAAGGTTATGCTTAGAGTAAATTGGCTTGTTCCTTCGAGTGGCTTTCCAAAATTCTATTAAAGTTGTTCTACTGTGTGAGTACCAGTTAGATGCTTCTTATTTTTGTGACTAAAAAAGTATCATTCATATTGCTCTTCTATTTCAATCCTACATTTTTCCTTGTAAAAGAACATGTATGTTGAAGATAGAAATGTTTATGGAAGTTAACTTGCCTTTAATTATCAATAGCTATTTTTGTAAATGATACCTTAAAGATCCCATGGCTTGATTTTGTACAGATCAACATCTTTTATCACATCTAGGTTAATCTTTTAAAAAGCCACTTCTTTTTTAAGATAATAATTAAAAGTTCTCTGGAATGGAATTTAGAACCTGGAGTAAAAGTTCTCTGGAATGGAATTTAGAACCTGGAGGAACATATGAGAGAGTATCCCAAAACATTATATCCAACGAAAATCATTAGACTAATTGATAATTTTATTTAAATGATTTTTTTTTGGAGGGTTGGGTTTTAAATAGCAATTTTTTTAACAATTAGTTGGAATTGTCAGGCTAACTGATGATTTTATTAAAATGGTTTTCTTTTTTTTTTCAGGGTTGGGGTTTCAAAAGTGCTTTAAAAAAATTAAATTAGCTAAAATCACCATTTAGATTGATGATTTTCCCCTTTTTCTTGATATTTTTGTTTTGAATTCAATTTAATTTTCTTTTAAAAATTTTTAAAAAATAAAATCATCAATTATATTAACAATTATATTATATATTTTTTTAAAAAGCCAAAACCATTAACCAGATTTGCATGGATGTAGGCATTAGCCAACGTCATCATTCTTACACTTGAAGTACATTTAATCTTACCCTCAATTTTTTCTTTTCTTTTCTGAGTGGATCATCTATGTGGCTGTGACGGTTCAATCTTCCATTTTTTCTTAATTTTTCAGAAATGAAATATTCTTTTTTGTTTTGGATATCATGTCCTTGGAATTGCAATATGTTATTTTGCACCAAAGTCGATCTTTCACACTAATTAGTAACACAGATTGTTTAAGTTGTAAAATGTGTTTGTGATTATTAAAATAGCAAAGCCTTTCCATTAATTGTTCAAATTTCATGTTACAGGAAGAGGATTGCAAGCCAATAGTAAACAAGGCAAGTGACCTTGACTCTCCTCCTTACCATCTTGATTCAATTGCAATCCAGCCCAACATGGCATACGATCAGCATCTTCAATCCTACAACGATGCCTTACTACTTCAGAGGACAAAACACAGTTGAGCAAGTGATAGATTGAAGAGTTCTTGACAAGTTTATTGCTTCTCAGCATCAAAAGGACATGAATATCCAGATGCAGCCGATAATCTTCAAGTTTGCAAGTTTCCAATAAACAAGAAGTTGCAGTGGAGTATGCTTCAACATCCACCTCAAGCGGCCAAATCGATCTCTGAAAATGAAAAATATATTGAAAGAATTATTAAAAGTATATATCATTAGTGATCTTAGGTAATATGATAAAGTGAATACAAAGTGAAATAATAAATTACTTTCTTTGCCCAGCCTTTTCTCAATGGTATAATACAAAAAGCAAACAAACAAACAAACAAGCAAAAATATGTTAACTAATACAAAGGAAAACGGAAGGTCAACAACATCCACATTGAAATCCTCTCTTAGAAATGATTTTACCTAATGCTATTTCACAAAAATATATAGTATGATATCGATCGAATTGATATCTATGGAATTGATTCAAGACATTTGCATCAGAGTTTATAATACCAATTTCTTCTCTCCAGCTGAGTTTTAGATGCATGGATTTCTTTTTATTTATCTTTTTTCTCTACATGTCAAGGAAATTTGCATAAGAGTTTATAACCAATTTCTTCTTGTTATATATAAAGGTTGCAAGTGCGAATACCATCCAACACAAGTTTGTTTTGCTCCATTATTGATGAAAGCATAAGGTTTCTGCTAACACAAATTCATGTCACACAAATAGTTCCACTGGGATAATTGAAAGGAGCACATCACAGGCCTATTCAAATATTTGAAATGTTGGGACCTGCCACAATTCTTAACACAATTGACTAAAGAGCTATCTATTACCATTTGTGGGACCAAATAAAAGAAAAAAAAAATTTAGCAGTTTCTGCAGCTGCTGCTTGCATGCCCAAGATGCAATTCTTCGAACACAAAGTTCTGCTACTACAGAAATCATATCATGTTGCAGCCTCCTTATTATTGTAAGGACTGCAAGCGCTTCTGGACCATGGGGGCGCCCTCCGTAATGTCCCGGTGGGTGGCCGATCCATTAGGAGAAGAGCAAGAAGTCCCGCCACCCCAGGGCTGTGGTCCAGTATGCTGCGCCCGAGACGATGAACAACTGGCTCGCAGCACCTGTTGCACCGCCGGCTTGCCAGGTTCTGGTCCCGCTCTCACATCCTTTCTGCCGTCCTTCCCTTTTGGCAGTGGGACGGAGGGATCGTCCCATCCGGGCTGGAACTGCCGGACTTCGACCCCAATGGCATCATGGAGGGTTGCCCGGCCAGCTCTGTCGTTTCCCTGCCATCCCTCAATCCCCTGTTCGGTGGGTTTAACTACCACGAGCAGCAGCAGCTTCTGCAGCTACCGGGCTTTGGGCCCGCATGGCTGCTGGGCATGAACCCTTATCGTGGCATGAGCCTCACTGGTGACGGCTGGCTGGCACCGCAGCCTATGAATTCTCCTCTGATTGCAACGGTGTCTACCGCTGTTATTGTGGCGGACACTGCACCACCGGCATGGGAGGGAAGCAACGCTGCGGAGTGGGTCTTCTCCAAGGAAGAAGGTGGTGGCGAGGACTGGAAGCTGTACCTGTCAGCCCGTGGCCCTGACCCTCCCCCGTCCTCCTCGCCTGTCATGTAAGAAGTTGGGGGGGGGGGGGTCGTGTATGTCACCCGGCATCCATTCCACCTTGAGTCCTGCGTTGCTTTTATGTGTTTTTGTTTTCTCTTTTTCTCACCTTGAGAATTGTAAAGAGTCTTGTTATGATAGATAGACAGAGGTAAGTTTGGTTGGACAGCGTGGTTGGCGAGAAAGCAAGTCAGCCTCAGGAGAACAAAGAGCCACCGCCGCCACAGCAATTGATTGAGGAATGGAGAGAGTTCTTTAGTTCTTGTGTTAAGAATGTGACAGGTCCATCTTCGAAACCTCCTACCTGCCACCTGAACTAATGAAAGGAAGGGTTTGCTAAAGAAGTTTAGATGACCCTCAACACCAGACACCAAAGGCAGAAGAGATGATATCTGAGATGGTAATATCTATCAATCGTTAAAACCAATTTATCAACTACTATAGACATAAATCAAAACATATTAAATTTACACAAACATATACAAGAAAATTACATATGCTAGCAACTAATTTGTATAAAATACTTCTGCAACTCAAACAGATGAAAAGATATCATACGTCTGAGTAAAGTTGTCTAGATTAAGTTAAATTGTTTCTGTAGTATTATTCTAAGTCTGAGTGTGGACAATTGCTTGCATGGGGGCTCTTATGAAAAAATTGTCTCTGAAACATTACAGCAAATGCTCAAATCTACAATTTTCTTGTTCAGTATCTACACCCATTATATATCCCATGCAGTGGGGCAGCAAAAATTAGTCCTAAAGTCCTAAGAAAAATATTCCCGTTACAACTAAATATGCAAGCTTATGAATAGATGTATAGAAGAAGGATAGCCCTAACAATGACCAACGGATATAGAATCCAGAGAACAAAGGATAGAGGTGATGAATCTTAAGGACAAGCACATGCAAGTTTCAGTTGGGCAGTAACAAACATATGCAAGTTCCTTATGCACTAATTTGCCGCTGCATATAAGCCATGTTGTCATTAGCAATCTGTTATATATGCACATAATTAGAAGTCTTCAAGTTCAAAAAGCCAGAAGAACTCATCAAGGGAGAGAGAGTCAATTAATCTATGCAGAGGTGGAGCCAATCAAAGCCATCTAAAGCAGATACAGGTGTTTGCTCCACAAAGTCATGTTTCCAAGCTAGGCCTCCGTTTGCTCTATCCGTTTCTTCTCACTCATCTTTTTTCTAAATCAAACCTACTCATGCTCCTTATTTAAATACATGCATGTCTGATTCATCTCTAGATCATGCATGGTAGAATATAAACATACATATCCATATATTACACAAATATGAAAAGATTATGGTGCAGACACCATCCCTCATCAGATTAGTTATGCTGGTAAGCTTGAAAAAGACTACCAGCCGAGTCAATGGACACGCATACTAAAATCTGCAGAAAGCAAGCATGGCTAATAAACAATAGCACTTGCCACAAATAGAAACTAATCTATATACAAATGATAGGGGGGACGAGTAAGTGTTCAAAAATAACTCACTTTGTTGAACCCAGCAATTAAGGATATAGGAACCCACCCCTGCTCGTCCGTGTTCTGCTGCCACAAGTAAATATCCTTGCACAAATTTTCAGAACTGGACGAAAAAGAAAAAAAAAAAAAAAAAACTAGCTTAACAAACCTTCCACTAAAAAAAAAAATACTAGCTTAACAAACCTTCCATTAGTCACTGGAAATATTACACTTATGGACTAGAGAATCACCTAAAGTAGTAATTTATCTGTTTCAGTAACATTGCATGGAGGACCCATTGTGAAGAAAAACATTATAGGGGGCACTGCTAGATGAGCAACAAAAGGCAAACCCCTGAGAGCCTCAGGAGGTGGTGGGGGTGCCGCGACATAATACACAGAAGGAATATCTAACAAAAACACCAAGGCCGTAGTTAAAATCAACACCATACAATAGGATAAGCCACCAACGAACCATGGAGAATGCATCAAACTCACCAGGGTAGCCGATAGGATTCCCATAAGGTCAGACCGATGGAGGTGGGCCGATGAACGGTGGTGCCAAGGTCCTCCACATTGGCATCCTCTGCGGCCTCCCCGATGCCCTCGACCCTGCCCACCACGATGTCGTCGCTGCCCACCTCTACCATGAGTTCTGCTACATTCCCGTCCTTCGCCCCCCCGACCCCCACACCCGCTTCTACCATGGCTTCTGTAAGCACTACCTCTGGCCCATCCTCCACTACCTCCTCCCCCTAAGTCCCTTGTCCCTCGGTGGCCTATATTTCGATGGAAACCCTAGGTGACACGACCTCCACCCAAGCCACAATATCCTATGCTTGACTGCCCTTCCCCCCTCCTCTTCTCCCTCCCACAAACCTAAAACCTAAGATATAGAATCAAGAATGAGAAAAGAAGAAGAAACCCTACCAAATTCGAATTTGGTCGGTAGGTTGGCGAAGTAAAATCATGAAGGTCTGCAAGGAAGCTTGAGCATCAAAGGAAAACCATGAAGGGGGATCCTGGGTGAAATCGTGGAATGAATATGAGTTTGGGTATCGAGGGTTTTTTTTTAGGAAAGGAGGAAAGTGAATTAGGAAAGAAAAAATAGTAAATTTTAAGTTTTATATTAAACTACATCTTAATTAAAAATGTAGTCTTTTTATATTATAAGATAATATAAGACTACTTTTTTAATTATAGATGTCTTTTAATTTGATAAAAATATGAAAAATAGTCTAAAATATTAGACTATATTTTTTACTAAAAGCATAGTTTTTTTCTAAACCTACTATAGTTTATTTAACTTTTTGTAGTAGTGAGTCTTCTTTTTGAACTAAAATAGCAAATAGCAAATGTCAAAGTGTTTGGACCCCGAAGGAGGTTGCTGCAGCTGAGGGAAAATTTTGTGCAATCATTGTCCCTCCATGAAGAAAAGCATCTCGGAATCCATCTCCATAAGAATCCATCTCTGAAACCTAAACTAATGAAAGAAGTGGTTCGAAGAGTAAAGAAAATGGCACCTAGGGTTGAGAAGACCCTCAACACCTCAACACCAGACATGAAAGGTGGAAGAGGTGATATCTGAGATGGAAATATCTATCGATCATTAAAACCAATTTATCGACTACTATAGACATAAACCAAAACATATTAAATTTAAACAAACATATAAAAGAAAATTACATATGCTCGTATGAAATATTTTTGGAAACTCAAACAGATGAAAAGATATCACACGTTTGAGTAAAGTTGTCTAGATTAAGTTAAATTGTTTCTGTAGTATTATTCTAAACCTGATTGTGAACAATTGCTTGCATGGGGGCTCTTTGAAAAAAAAATGTCTCTAAAACATTACAGCAGACGCCCAAATCTACAATTTACTTGTTCAGTATCTATACCCATTATATCCCATGCAATGTCGGCAGCAAAAATTTAGTCCCAAAGTCCTGAGAAAATATTCATGTTACAACTAAATATCCAAGTTCACTGTATTACTTTCTTTTAGTTGGGAAAAAGGCTTACTTGAGTTGAGTTGATTGTATTACTTTCTTTGCCATAGCAACCACTATGACTTCTGTTTCATTTTCCTTTCCTTTTTTTTTTCTTTGGGATCAGCAGCATCTACCAATAATTCATTAAAAGCACAAATTGGGGACAAAGAAGAACTTGATATCAGATATCTTGTATGAACACCGAAGGGCATTACCAACACAAACCAGCTGGCAGCATCAGCATCCATTACTACCATTTATCCATATTCTAATTCAGATCATGGCAGTCAACAAAAGGAGGGCACACACTGCATCAAATTCAACTCAATTGAATGATTACCAACTAAAAGAAGACAAACTTCAAGCATGAAAAGATGGTAAACGAGTCAATTCCCAACTTTACAGGCACAATAAAACTACTACAATAAAGCACTTGTTGGATACCAAAACTTACCCACCCAGATGGATGCCATTTGGGATCGAACTCTGAGCTTCATCTTGTAAATATTCATGATAGTGCCAGCACCTAAAAATGGGGGCTTGCCTTTCCATAAGCTAGCTCCAAAATTTTCAAAAATATTAACCTGAAAGATATGAGATGAAGGTTGGAATTAGAGTTAGAAAATGAAGCTATGTCATTATAATCCAATAGATAAGCTACTGCTTCCAAACAATTGTCATAACTGAAAAATCTTTTCTTTGATTTCATTACGCAAAAAAAAAAAACAATAAGCTACATTAGATGAAAAAAATGAAGAAAAAAGAGATTTCAGGTATGGTTGAAGACATCCATCCTTCACTACCTTCATCTAAGAGATTCCCAAAGTAGCACATGATAAGGAAAAAATAAAACTTAAAAGAAACCCTTAAAATAGTTACACAACGAAGGTAGCATTGAAAATGAAAAGGAACGAAGTTTTTATGGTGGAATAGAATTAGGACAAGAAATAAATATAGATCAACATATTAGTAAACCCTAATATTATATACTGAAGAATCTCTGCAACCAGAATTATCTCATCATCTGCAAAATTGATGGAGAAACAGAGATATCTGCACCTCGCCAAATGAAGATTTAAAGTTCAACAAAACTACACCGATCAAAACAAAGAACAAAAGGTGAGGATAAGGCGTTTTACTTGACTGCAAGGGCAGCGGGAAAAAAAATCCTATAGCGCATCTCAGACTTTTCATCTCTTTCGAAATCCCTTCACTTTCAAACAATGAAATGTCCGGAATATAGGCTACTCAAATTTCCAATTTCAAAATGTCTATATAGTTTCCAAAATATGGATATAGATTCCTCAAATTTAAAAAAGTAAGATACAAAATCAAAACCAAAACCAATATCGGATCATGCAATGCAACCAATATCACGCCACAACCCATCCGGAATTCACATTAGAACTTATGTATATATAAAATTGGAATGAGATTTTTACATTCCTCTTGCGGGTAATTGAGTCTTTGAGACCTTGCATCCCATATTCGTGATGGATACGAAGTGGTTTCGGGTAGCCTCTCGAATTTAAGCCTCTGGTTTTGAGATACATGTGATGGGTTTGTGAAGTGGTTTCGGATAGCCCCTTTACATGTGATGGGTTTGTGAAGTGGTTTCGGATAGCCCCTTGAATTTGAGCCTCTGGTTTTGAGATACATGCGATGGGTTTGCAAGTGGTTCGAGTAGACCCTCGAATCTGAGCCTCTGGTTTGTTTTGTTCAAACATTGTGCCTCTGATTTAAGAGAAGGGATAAACATCATGGGCAATGATAAACATCTGGGCAATATCCGACTATGACGTGATGTATGCGATGGGTTTTCAAATTGTTTTTTTTTTCTAATTTTTTTAAAAATATTAATTCAGTCTATCGTTTTAAAAAATAAATAAATAGATGCCTCTAGTTTTGTTTGTTGAAAGTTTTTTTTTAAAAAAAAGATATTAGTCCAGCCTATCGTTTCAAAAAAAATTTGATTTCATATGGATTGATTTCATATGGTTTAGAGGTAGCTTCAGTTGGACGCCTCTAGTTTTGTTTTTTCAAAGATTTTTTTTTTTAAGATATTGATATCACGCGTTGTGCGATGCCTCGTTTTGGATGCACCTCGTTTGGACGCCTCTAGTTTTATTTTCTTTTAAAAGATATGATATCCGGCTGTCACGCGATGTACGCAATGGATATTGGTTGAGCCTACTGTTTCAGAAAAATGGATAGATATTGGTTGAGTATATCATTTATAAAATATGGATTTATAAAATTACAACTCATCTAAGAATATTTGGCGATATCCGGCTGTCACGCAATGTATGCGGTGGGTTCTTGGTCACCTATTTGAACGTTTTAAAAAATAAAAAATACTTTTTATCCATTCCATTATATATCTTCTTTGTATTTCTTTGATAATGATCTGATCATATCTTTCTAAATTTAAATTTAAAATTATTTAAATTGAATGATATTTAATTAAAATTTTTTCATGCCATGATATATTTAAAATAAATATATGATCAAAAAATATCTAGCATCTAAATGGAAGGGAGCAAAATCTTTAAACATCTAAATGGAAGGGAGCAAAATCTTTAAACAAATCAAAACTATGGGCGTACCCAACGGCGTACCCCTCGTGGTAAAAAATATATTGTTTCATGTCTCTATAATATTTATCATCCATCATTGACAATATTTTAGATAATCTCGACTCAAAAATATCAAGCAACTTTATGTGCACAATATTTTAGATAATCTTGACTCAAAATATCAAGCTAACTTTATGTGCCCGGCCATGGGAGACCACTGAATGATCTCATTTTGATCCTTCCGGTCTCCGTGCCCATTCTGGCGCTTGATCAGGTCTATATCCATAATCATAGAAGATCTCTTCACCGGCTTCAATTCGTTCTTTGGCAAAAATTGATGGTCACCAACCACCGTCATTATCTGAAAAAATGAATTAAATGAAAAGAAATAATTAAATGAAAAGAAATAATTAAATCATCATCAAAGTTGGCGTACCTTGGCATAACAATTTGGATTCGACGAATGATTCGCAAATTCAACTGTCTGTATCGATGCGCTCCACTATGCTTTGGGATCGAACTCTGAGCCTCATCTTGTAACTATTCATGATAGTGCCAGCACCTAAAAATGGAGGCTCGCCTTTCCATAGGCTAGCTCCAAAATTTATAAAAATATTAACCTGAAAATATGAGATGAAGGTTGAAATTAGAGTTAGAAAATGAAACTATGTCATTATAATCCAATAGATAAGTTACTGCTTCCAAACAATTGAAAATTCTTTTCTTTGATTTCATTATGCAAAAAAAAAAAAAAATTGAAAGAAAAACAAGAGATTTCAGGTATGGTTGAAGACATCCATCCTTCACTATCTTCATCTAAGAGATTCCCAAAGTAGCACATGATGGAGAAAAAATAAAACATAAAAGAAACCCTTAAAATAGTTACACAACGAAGGTATGCATTGAAATGAAAAGGAACGAAGTTTTTTTGGTGGAATAGAATTAGGACAAGAAATAAATATAGATCAACATATTAGTAAACCCTAATATCATATACTGAAGAATCTCTGCAACCAGAATTATCTCATCATCTGCAAAATTGAAAATTGATGGAGAAACAGAGATATCTACACCTCGCCAAATGAAGATTTAAAGTTCAACAAAACTACACCGATCAAAACAAGAACAAAAGGAGAGGATAAAGGCGTTTTACTTGACTGCAAGGGCAGCGGGGAAAAAAAAAATCCTATAGCGCATCTCAGACTTTTCATCTCTTTTAGAAATCCCTTCACTTTCAAACAACTAAATGTTCCGAAATATGGATCTAGACTCCTCAAATTTCAAAAAATTAAGATACAAAATCAAAACCAAAACCAAGATCGGACCATGCAATGCAACCAATATCACACCACAACCCATCCGGAATCTATCAACAAATAGAGACCATGAAGATTTCGAATCAGATTTCACATCAGAACTTAATAGAATCAAAACAAGGCACGACAGAACATGAAATAATGAGATTTTTACCTTCTTCTTGCCCTTCTTGTCCAGCGGTGATTTCCACTCTTTGTGAAAACCTTGCATTCGGACATGGTCTGAGAGCAAATTTATATAGGCATAATATTCGGACGATATCCGGCTATCACACGGTGCAGCGGTTTGTTGAGCCCATCGTTTAGGATATTGGTTGAGCCCATCGTTTCACAAAATGGATAGATCATGGGCATATTCGGCTATCACGAATATTGTGTGCGGTGAGCTTGGACGTGCCTCTAGTTTTATTTTTTTTTCAATATTTGTTTTAAGATATTGGTTAAACCTATTATTTTAGAAAATGGATATCCGGCTATCACGCATTACGGTGGGTATATTCAAAGTTGTTTTCGGTAGTTTCATTTGGACACCTCTGTTTTTTTTTTTTCTTTCAAAAATTTCTTTTAATATAACATTATGAGCATATTTTTTTTAGACGTTGGTTGAGCCTATTGTTTCACAAAATAGATAGATATCATGGGCATATTCGGCGGATATATATGCAGTGGTTTTATCTTTCTAAAGATTTTTTTTTTTAAGATATTGATATCACGCGTTGTGTGCGATGCCTCGTTTTGGAAGTACCTCGTTTGGACGCCTCTAGTTTTTTTTTTTTTTTTTAAAGATTTTTTTTTAAAAAAATATTGGTTGAGCGTATTGTTTTTGAAAAATATGGGTAGATATCATGGGCATTCGGCGATATCATGGGCATAAGGGATTTTGTTTCCGGTAGTCCCATTTGGACGCCTCATTTAGATGCCTCTAGTTTTGTTTTTTTTCAAAGATTTTTATTAAGATATTAGTTAAAGTCTATCGTGTCAGAAAATAGATAGCCATTAATTATGGCCATATTCGGTGATATTCGGCTGCGTTGTGTGCTATGAGTTTTAAAAGTTGTTTGGCTATCACGTGATTTATGCGGTGGGTTTTTTGGAAGTTGTTTCTATCGTTTCAAAAAATGGATATACCTTTTTTAAGTAGAATTTCACTTCTTTTAAATTTTTTTAATCTAAAGTTCGAAATCAACTATTTTTTAAAAAAATAAAAAGTACTTTTTATCTGATCCATTTATCTTATTTTTATTTCTTTGATAATGATCTCATATCTTTCTTTATTTAAATTTAAAATTATTTAAATTGAATGATATTTAATTAAAATTTTTCTATGCCATGATATATTTAAAATAAATATATGATCAAAAAAAGAACTTACCAAACTCCATCGGTGCAATGCATGGGACATATCGAGCATCCAAATGGTAAGGGACAAAATCTTTAAAGAAATCAAAACTATCTTTCATTTGTCCCTTGTTGATGCGAAAATCCACTCTTCAACTCGGGTGTAGTTCAACTCCGGATCTGGGTACTGAACTTTTGCCCAAGTGAAACCTACAAGACAGTCCTCACGTAAAGAGTATCTAGGATGGCTCTCTGTAGAAGACCCTCCGACGCCCAAGTAAGTAAAGATTTACAGCAAGCAAATGTGAAGAGAAGACTCTCGCAAAAGAGTCCCTAAAAAAAATAGCAGACGATTCCCTCTAAAAAATAGCCTCTGGAGAGCTCTGAGCTTTGCTTGAGCTTTAATGGGATTCTTAGTTAGAGTGTTATGTCAATGTACCTGAGGAGCTTTAGGATAAGGGTATATAGGCGATCACCTGATTTCTTGGATGTGTCATAGGGGGTCCAAAATTGTTCAAATTGGAATCAGATTCAAATCAAGTTTGTTATGAGGCCGGTAGTATCAATATCTAGTTAGTTAGAGAATCAACGGCTAAAGAAACTGGCTGATGCTTTGAGATTCGGTGACTTTATAGGTCTAGGCCATTTCCAATATCACTAGCATAATTTTCCGCTTGAGGTCGTTGGGGGCCTATGCGGCTGGAATTTTATCAAACTACCATAAATTTGAATTCTCCCATGCTTGGTTCCATAGAGGTTCGGGGCCCTTCGGCCTAGCTAAAGTACAAAAATAGTTCGACTCCACCGAAGCATTTGAATGCCTCAGTCTGGCTGAGGTATAAGAGTGGTTCGGTCTAGCTAAAGTAGAAACTTTGGTCGAGGCATAAAATATTTTGGTGTCGTTGAGTATATGAGAATAGAATGCTTCGGCTCTACCGAGGCATATGGATATCTTGGTCTCACCAAGATAAGAGGATAGCTCGGCTTTGTTGGGGAAAAAGAAATGGCTCAGAGTGATTTGATCTGAGGGTGACTTGGTTCGAGGATGGCTCAGTATTGCCGAGGTATATCAGATCTGTTGTTTTCCAAATATGACAGCTGTTTGATCAAAAATCAAAAGTGGTCTTGATCCTTTTTGTCATGTGCGCGAGCATAGTGCGATGACAATTTTATCCCTCATCACATGCCCCCCACTCCTAGTCTGAAGCGTAGGCTCGGGCATAGGGAGTAGAATTTTGGACGGCTTTATCTGATTAAAGAAATTCGAACATGCTAAGGCATGCTTTGAGGCTCTCATAAATGACAGGCCGTCGTTTCATCATTTCTTCTCATCGCACGAGGAGGAAAACCCCTCACCTTTAGCTACTGTCCGTGGATAGAATGGCGCATGGCAAGCCCAAGATTTGGCGGTGCATGGGGATCTTCATCTTGTTGAAATGGTTTAAATAGAAGCGAGAGGCGAGCGGTGGGTTACCTTCTGTTGCGCTTTCTCTCTATCTTCTTCCTTCAAAAATCCTTATCTTAGAATCAGACATGGCTGATGTACTTAGATCAAATTTAATAAAAAATTTCTTATGTACTTAGATCAAATCTAAAGGAGATTAGCTAACTAATTTCTATAGGATATGCTCTTTTTTAGTATCAAAATTTAATAAGAGCAGCCATTATAAGAAGTTTGATTTAAAATATAACTTTTCTAAGCACCTATAAAAGTCATAGGCCTTCTCGAGGATTTGAACTTGGCCTTATTTTTTTTTTTGAGCTTGATTGGACCATGTAGTATAACAATTTATTTATCAGCACAATTCACATATTAATTGATGATTTTATTTGATGCTAGATATTTTTTAAAAAATCCAAATTAATGCCAACAAAATGCATTGTTTGGATAATTGATTTCAAAATCATATATTTTTTAAAAAATATATTTATTAAAAATTTTAAAAAAATTTGAATTCGGACTGCTATATACTTACACAGCAAAGAATACTGATGGTCCGCATGAAATCAATTATATGAATGTCAATTAATCTTGCTTTATTCCCTATTGTTTCGATTGAGGCTTAGAAAATTTTCTATGGCAAAACGTTCTTCAAACCCAAAACATCCTTTAAACCCCTAGTTTCTAAAACCAGAGGCAAAACAAAACCAACGGCGTACAAACTCGACCGGATACATCCACATGGCAAAGATATCACCGAATGTCAATATAAATTTGCTCTTAGACCTGGATGGATGAGGGGGAGGAGGTAAAAATCTTTTTCATTTGGTATTCTTCTGACCTTGTTCTGATTTTGTATACATAAGTTAAAGCTCTAATGTAATTTCTAATTGGAAATCTTTGTGGCTGTGGTTTATTTGATTAAAAATTAGATTTTATACCCATAGCCTATTTGCGGATATTGGGTAGAAAAATATTCCAGAATTTTTTGTTGTTTGAATATCTTTCAGTCGGGGAGAGCTGGTGTACGTCTGGATTTTGTGATTTATAAGGGTAAAAATCAGTAGGAAAAGGAGAAGAAAATTGAAGACGTTTCTAGAGCTCAATTACCCTTTTGCAGCGCTATAAAAATTTTGTCTTTTTTCTCGCACTTTTCATCAAGTAAATCATCCATTCGTTTTTCTTGTTCTATCTTTTGATCGGTGTGGTTTTATTAAACTTCTAACTCTCCATTCTGTTACTTTGGGAATCTCTTAGATGGAGACAGTACTAAAGGTCTTCAACCATGCCTGAAAATCCCATGTTATTGTTTCATTTTTCTGTTTAGTGATGTAGCATTCTTTCTTCTTGATCTTTCATTATGAAATCTAATAAAAAAAGTTCTTCAATTACATCAATAGTTTGCAAGAGCTTGTTGATCACATTATAATTATATGGTTTTATTTTCTAACTATGATTGTAATCTTCAGCTCATATTAGTGCTTGGGATAAAAGTACTGGAGTAAATATGCAAGCTCCTTTTTTTGCAGTCAAACTTTTGGAAATTTAAGGACCATCATCACATGGAAAGGCAAACCCCCATATTTATTTGCATCCATCTGGATAGGTAAGTTAATTCTGGTATCCAACAACAGCTTAATTATGACTTCTTTTAGTTGGTAAGCATTCAATTAAGTTGAATTTGATGCAGTGTGTGCTCTATTTCTGTTATGTTAATTTGATGCTTGAATTTAAGTTTACTTTTTCTCTCTAGTTTGTTTGCTGATTGCCATGATCTGGATTAGAATGTAGAGTTGTGAGAATGATAAATGGATGTTTGTGATTAGTTAATAGGTAGTGATGGATGCTGAGGCTGGTAATGCCTCTTGGTGTTGATGCAAGATATATCAGTGTTCAGGTCCTTCCTTTAACCCAATTCATATTTTTAATGAATTGTTGATAGATGTTGTTGATCTATCAATAATACAGGCTGGTAATGCTTTTAAGTAATACAGCCAGCAAGAATATTTAGTTGTAACTCGAAGGAAATTTTCTTAGGCCGAGGAACTTTGGGATTCAAATTGTTGCTGCCCCCACTGCATGGGGAATTATGGGTATAGAAGCTAAATTGTTTTCTTTGTCCCAGATTTTGTTGGAGCTATCTGGATCTCATCAAATTTCTCAGCCATTTCTATCTCAGATGGATGTGACCAAAATACCCAGGTTCACCTTTACTTTACTTTTTTCTTTCTTAATTTTCTACATAAATAATGAGAAATTCAGAACACAACATTTTTTTCGAGGCATAAATCATTTCAGTTCATATGTTTTTCTATAAAATTTTTCTATAATTTCAGTAGTAGAAACGTTCTTAATTAGTTAGTGTAAGTTAAATCCAATATCTACATATGATTGGTCAGCTAGGTGGCTAGATGGATGTCATGGCTATTAAACCTCTTGAGCTTGCACTTTTGCAAAAGGCAACTACTTGTATATTATTACTTATACTTTTTGTTTTTATTTATTCTCTTCCCTATCAGGTTATCTTTGGTACATGGTAATATAATATTATTAAGAATCTTATATTCCTAGTAATCTTAGACTTAATAATCAGATTTTTAGAAATGAAGGTTACTGTGTTTGGATTGTAATAACAAAGTATGGTAATTAGTTCCTTATATTTTAAAATTTCATTATAAATCTTTTAAGTAGCTCTTTCTTTTTTTTTGTTAGAATATAAAATGTTCGGATAAAAATCAAAATTCTTTGCAAACTGATTTTAGAAATATATATATAATAATATATATTATTATAATATTAAATGCAAGGTTATAAATATTAATAATTTAAAATTTAATATATACATATAAATATATAAATATTTTAAAATACTAAAAATTACATTAATATTAAATTTAATATTAATATAAAAAATTATATTATGTATTTAATAATTAAATATAAATATAATATTAAATATTTTTAATGTAAATTAAATATATAATCAGATTAAGTATTATTAAATATTTATATGGAAGTTAAGTATAATTTAAGGTTACTAAACTTTGGTAATCTTGAGTACTCACCTTTGAAATGGGAATTGGATTGCCATGATTTTGTAGTAATGTTAGATTTTCAGGAATCAAATATTATTACTTAGATCACCATATCTAATTTCCAAACATGATAATATGCATCATAATCAAGAATTACCAAGATAGATTATCTAAATCAAAGGACTGCTTAGTATTATTTACTTTGTAGTATCCACTCACATCATACTTGTGAAATTGAAATTTTGAGTAAGACCTTTATACGCTTCATATTTGTTGCTTTGCTAGCATCATGAGATTTAAGGCCTCAAAAGACACAAGTCCTCTCTCTTTTCATACTATGAATAGAAAGATGTAACCTCTCTTTCATTACCCTAAACTACTACTTGAATGTTGATTGAGCAAGTAACCATGCTGGATGTGTGACTTATTTTGTTTATTATGGAAAGCATGTGCAAGCAATTTTTTTGACTATTAGCAATTTATCTATTTGCATTTGCTATTCTAGTAGCTTGATATATTGCTAACATGATTTATGGCCTATTGCTAGAAGTATCGATGAGGTTGACATCATTATATCTTCCAATAGAAGGATCATCAAGGAAGAAACTCATGTGACAAAGAACCAATGAAGCATATAAAGAAAGATGGTTGCATCGCAAGTTATATCAACATAAACTTGAAAGAAGATTCTATGAGATTCATGTTAAATTACAATGGTGAGCTGAAACATGTGCTTGAAGACCATTAGATTCACTCATTTGCAGAAGAAGAAACATGTCATTTAGTTTAAGGTTTAATTAATCAGAAGCTGAATGCTTTAAGCTAGGGTGAGTTGATGCAACATATATAAGCCCACAAAAGTTCGGCAAAGAGTATATAAGACAAATCTTGATCAAAATAAAATTTTTATTTAGTGTTTCTTCAGGAGTCTTATTTTTATTAATAAGATTCTTATTTTTGTTAACATCAAATAAATTTATTATTTTAAAAATATTCTAATTGTATCTGAGTTTCTTTTAGGCTAGTGATGCTTTATAAATAGCTTCGTAGTGTACTCTATTGAATCGATGAATTAAGTAATAAAATTTTAAAATTCTCTTTTACTTGCTTGGACTAATTCTTTTGGAGTGGTGCTAGGCCATAAATTTTGTAGAGTGGCTAGAAGTGTTGAATCGAAGACCCTCAAAAAGCTGATGAGGGACCAATAATTTTTTTTAAGCTTGCCTGCTTTAAATTTGATATTAAATTCAAACATAGTAATTATCCCTCCTTTATTACCCTCTTTCTTCTCGATTTTGATGTTGTAAAACTTTAGTTCTAAAAAACAAAGAGTCAAGCCTCATGGCCACCATCTCTTTAACTTTTTTGCATTATTTTTTCTTATTTTTTATCTTTAAAATCCTATTCTACAAGAAAAGAGAAAATGAAAAAAGGGAAAAGGAATGAAAAATAAATTATAAAAATTGAAAAAAAAAAGAATGAAAAAAGAGGAAAGAAAACAAAGAGAAGAAGAAGGTTCTCCTCATAACCAAGTATACCACCTTCCTTCCTCTTAATCGGGCGCTAGAATCTTCATCATAGCGTAGAAGACTCAAAGAGAAGGTTGCTGTTGAGGGAGATTTTATTCACCTTCAAGATGAACCATCGAATCTTAAACGAGCTAACTCTCCCCCACTGTAGTTGGTCACTACCCTCGCCACTGAGTGTCAACGACTAACTCCATCATTGCACTAGCCATTAACATCGCTCAGTCCACTCTTTACATAATGCGATAGGTCATGAGAATGGCATGACTCAAGCTTTTAGTTCTAGGTCCATCCCAATATTGCAGCCACCGCCACCACTATCCGATCCCCCTTTCGTTCCTATTTTACTAGCATAAAGAGCATCTTTGAGAGGATAGAATCTCTAGTTACCTCGCTTACCTATGTTGACAAAAGAGGTCTTTGATTGGTTTGATTAACAGAGGTCTTTGCTTGGTCCAATCAAATATTACTATTGTAAACGTCCCTTTAGTGAAATGAATTCTTCCTCGATGGCCTCTCCAATTTTGCCCTTGGAATTCTCTTTCATTGATTGCAGTCTCTATTAATATAGGGTATTGCTACATCAGGACTCAGTGAGTATCCTTGTATTTGGTACATTATTTTCAAGTACACAATGGACATATTCTACTACCCTTGGCATATGCATGCAGTAGCCCTATTGGCTCCTTCACCATAGAAGACCATATTGCTCAATTAGAGAAGTAGGTTGATGATTGTGTCAATCAATTCCACTACAAGAAAATCTTGAAATAGCAACGCAAAATTAGCGACGCATCATTGCGTCGCTAAATTGCGACCACATTGCGATGCCGCTGCGACAACAAAAAATTGCGACGCAGTTAGCGATGCATTCGCGACTCAATAAACCAGATAATCATAAAAATTAAATTTTTAATTTAGCGACGCAAGTAATGCATCGCAATATTTTTAAATTTAATTTTTATAAAATATAATTATGAAATAAAAATATTGCGATGCAACACAGTGCATCGCAAAGTTTTAAAAAAAATTAATTATGTTAAATAGCGACGCAATAGCGACGCAATAAACCAGAAAATTAAAAAATATTTTTTAATTTAGCGATGCAGGCATTGCGTCGAAATTTTATAAATAAAATTAATTTTTATAAATATAATTATAAAATAAAAATATTGCGATGCAATTCAGTGCATCGCAATGTTTTTAAAAAAATAATGGATGGATGTAATATTGACCCGCTTCCATAGTTGTACACCTAAAGATAGTGCCAATCAGCATGCCACTTCTATTTTGCAACAATAATGCAATAAAATTGCAAGAATTCCTCAACCCTCAACCAAAAACTCATAACATTGATGAAGATATTCATAGAAGAGTTTAGCTTAAAGTGTTTCATTTTCAAGGTAAGTTGAAGTCTAATGCCTTCATAGACTGGCTTACATATATTTGAAGATTATCTTAACTATTACAAACTATCTAGTCATGAAGAAGGATGATTTTGCTCGAAGAGAGTTGAAAATGCTACTCATAATCATGACAAACCTATTGATACTTAGATTCCATGAAAATAAAATTGAAAAGAAAAAAGTATTTATTTTTTTGACTATCGCAAATACCTTAAAAGTTCTACCAATAAGCCAACTCTTCAAGCAATGATACTATACTCAAATCTATTATCCTATTTATACTAAAGCCATGGTCCATGATGTCAAATATCTTTTATGTTAAAATTGAAGAATAGAATGTTCCTGCAATTGTTAAAGATGAAATAAAAGATAAAACAATAATGATTCTACTTAGCCCAAAAAAAAAAAAATCAAGTGGAGAAAGACAAAATGAGTATCATGGTTGAAGAAGTAAATGAAGAACAAAGTTCTGCAATATAAAAGAGCCTGTCATTGAGATATTTGATGATACTGCTGATGAAAAACTTATGAAAGAATTTATTGAATCTACAATCTCGGTTGATCAAATAGCTTACGAAAAAAATATAAAGATGATATAATGACAAATAAATTAATTGAAGAAGATGTTTTTATTTATAAGGAAGGTAAATCTAATGAAAGGGAATAGATTGAAGTCCATAAAGTTTATCTAACTCACTATATAAATAAATTTAAAGGCCACTACATCTTATCCTCCATCAATTCATTGAGAACCAAATCTTTCAAGATAGGAGGAATTGATGTTGCTAAAGCCGTCTCACCTATAAAATGTGATCACATTCAAAATTTTTATTCATCACTTGGCTTATATAAACTTCAATTAATTCAATCTTTAGATCCCATGCAAAAGGATGCAGCAAAGACTAACATTAATGTGATATATTTTGTGAGACGTTCATGCCTACCAGGTTCCATAATGCTTTAGAAAGATGGTGCCAAACCAACTCACGGATGATTGTTTGACATCTTGATTTCTATGAGTGCTTTTCTTTGTAAGGCAAGCATTGAAGGAACAATAGATATTGGGAAGTGATTTTGTAATGATTCCATACAATTTCAAATGTTTATATGGATATAAGCACCAAAAAAATAATAACCTTGTAATATTAATTTAGCTTATTAGCTCTGAAAAAATAGTACCCATTAGTAATTACGTACTAAATCAAAATTACAAGACTCCTGCTTTGATTGATGAAAGCCATTCATGAAGAAATAAAATGATATTGTGCGAGTGACTTTGCTTGAGAATAAATGTGATTACAAGCTTAAGTGTTGATGCAGACTTGATTAAATTACTAGATGTGAAACCCCTGTAAAGAGATTGTTAATATATGTTGGGGATGTACCTTGATGCCTACTCAAGTAGACTACTGTGTTCTTAGATATCAAAGTGCACCTTGGTAACTATCAAGGGAACAAAAGGTCAATCCAAGAACCATGTGAACATGGCTTCATTTTGCCTCTTAATATTGACTTCTTTGTAAAGATTTCATGGTGCACGGTTGTAGCGACGAGCCACACATCTGAGGCTGGGCATGAGCCACATTGAGAGTAAAAAGGATAATTCAAAGCATGAGGCCAGACCCAAACTTGGGTTGAGCATCGCTTTGCTTGAACTCAGTTTGGTGGAAATCTCTTGAAACCTTATAACCCCATCCCAACCCAGCCTGCATGTATATTATATTATACTATAAATATTAATATATTAATAAAAGCATCAACCATATTATGGGTGATGGTTAAGGCATGGGCTATATATATATATATATATATATATATATTAATATATATATATGTGCATGTTCTCGAGATGGATTGGGTTGCCTATTTTCTTTTAGCTCAGACTTTGGTTCAAATTTTGAATGGGCCTTAAAAAAAATCAGATCCGCGCTAAAAGGCTCGGGATGGCCTATGAGCCATTTGACCCATCGCCCTCCAATCAAATTTTCATATTTCTTCCCCAGAATATTCCTAAATGGAGCAACAAGAATACACATTATGACCACTTTAGAAAGATGAAGTCTCTGCACTTAAAGTATTAGCTGGATTAGCAATTACAATAATAATAAAAACCATAATTCCAAGATAATTGAAGTCAATCTAGAGTCATTTTTTTATGAAATGCAAAAATATTAAATCTTTTTTTATTCTTTTAATTTTTTTCATATAATTTTTAATTTACCTCCATCCTAATTTTTTTACATATTAAATTATTTCTTCGTACCGATGCATCCCTAAATCTACATTTCAAATGCCTATATTCACTGTGGCAAAGAACATAATTGCCTTTGTCTAGGAGCATTAGAGTATATATGAAGAATAATTATCTAATAACTATATTCATAATGTGTTAAAACAGAGAGTTGCCCAAACATCACAAATTTTTGTTTTTTGTTTTTTACATGTTGGACACTTGATACACTTTATAACACTCCTCAACACTTCATACATTTCAAGCTTTGGCAAGTATAACAAATCAATTAGAAAACCTTTTAGTCTTCTTTTTAAATTAAAATTGCAAATGTCTAAGTGTTTGGACCCCGAAAGAGGTTGCTGCAGCTGAAGGACAATTTAGTGCAATCACTGTCCTTCCACGAGGAAATGCATCCCAGAATCCATCTCCATAGGAATCCATCTCCGAAACCTCCCACCTACCATCTGAACTAATGAAAGAAATGTTTCGCTGAAGAAAATGGCACCTGGGGTTGAGATGACCCTCAACACCAGACACCAAAGGTGGAAGAGGTGATATCGAGATGGCAATATCTGTTGGTCATTAAATCCAATTTATCAACTACTATAGACATAAATCAAAACATATTAAATTTACATAAACATATACAGGAAAATTACATATGCTAGCAACTAATTTGTATGAAATACTTCTGGAAACTCAAACATATGAAAAGATATCACATGTCTAAGTAATGTTGTCTAGATTAAGTTAAATTGTTTTTGTAGTATTATTCTACACCTGAGTTTGGACAATTGCTTGCATAGGTGCTCTTATGAAAAAAAAAATGTCCCTGAAACATTATAGCAGACACCCAAATCTACAATTTACTTGTTTAGTATCTATGCCCATTAAATATACAATTTACTTGTCCCAAAGTCCTAAAAAAATTTTCTACATTACAACTAAATACCCAAGCTCGCTATATTACTTTCTTTGCTATAGCATCCACTATGACTTCTGTTTCCTTTTCTTTTTGCATCTACCAATAATTCATTAAAGGCATGAGTTGGGGTAAAAGAAGGATTTGAACTTAGATATCTTGTATGAACACCGAAAGGCATTACCAACTCAAACCAGCTGGTAGCCTCAGCATCCATTACTACCATTTATCCATATTGTAATTCAGATCATGGCAATCGTGGCAGTCAACAGAAGGAGGCACATACTGCATCAAATTCAACTCAATTGAATGGTTACCAACTAAAAGAAGACATAAACTTCAAGCATGAAAAGATGGTAAATGAGTCAATTCCCAGCTTACAGACACAATAAAACCACAATCAGCACTTGTTGGATACCAAAACTTGCCCATCCAATGGATGCCATTTGGGATCGAACTCTAAGCCTCATATTGTAATTATTCATGATAGTGCCAGCACCTAAAAATGGGGGCTCACCTTTAAAGTTGTGTGCAATGGGTTTTTAAAGTTGTTTCTAGTAGCTCTGTTTGGACCTCGTTGGACACGCCTTGTTTGACGCCTCTAGTTTTGTTTGGCTGTCATGCAATATATGTGGTGGGTTTTGGAAGTTGTTTCTGATAACCTTATTTGAGCGCCTATAGTTCTGTTTTTCTCATATTCGGGTGTCACGCGTTGTGTACGAGTGCGGTGGGTTTTCAAAGTTTTGCATGCCTCTCTAGTTTTGTTTTTTTTTCCAAATAAATTTTTTTAAGATAATGGTAGACATCATCAGCATATTCATGATATCGCGCTATCATGCAATGCAGTGGGTTTTCGAAGTTGTTTCTAGCAGCTTCATTTTGATGCCTCTAGTTTTTTTTTTCAAAGATTTTTTTTAAAGATATTGGTTGAGCCTATCTTTTCAGAAAATAGGTAGACATTATGGCCATATTCGGTGATATTCGACTATCATGCATTGTGTGGATGCAACTTGTTTGGATGCCTCTAGTTTTGTTTTTTTCAATTTTTTAAAGATATTAGTTAAGCCTATTGAGGTTGAGGTATTCGATTCCAGATGCATTGATATACGCCTATTGCATGATAATTAACAAAGGCAAGGCATGTTAGAAATTAACCAAAATATTTAAAAATCACTTATTTTGATTGTCAGATCATAGGTTTTATATGCATGCATTCCATTGGACTTTTTTTCTCTTTTATTATGATATAATATTTGGATTAATAAAAAATACACAACCCAAGGTGTTCGATATCTCTTCCTGTTGGCCCAGATGGCAACCCAAGAGGGGGGGGTGAATTGGGTTCTTTAAAAAATTTAACCTTTTAACAACTATGTGCTTGAGATAGATGAAATTCAATGCGAATGTTAAGTACAACCAAGGAGATAGAGAAAGAGATAATCAAAGCACGGCAAACACAAAGGTTTTATAGTGGTTCGGTGTATCCAACACCTACGTCCACTCCCAAGATCCACTTGGGTCCACACTATAATCCTCTTGATTACAGTCGAGTTGTTTTACAAGATCACAACTCAAACTTGTTGTTTCCCAGAGATCACAACGAATCCAGCCAGTTTTTCGGGCTCACCAGCACAAAACCTAAACTCAAGCTAATATAGCTTGACCCGAGGTATACTACCTCCACTAGTTCAATCCCCTTGATAGAACTAGCACAAACAAGAAAGAATAATATTTTTTAATAATACAAAGCTCTCAAATGAGCGAATATTCAAAATGAATAAGCAAGGTTAGAAAAGCCATTTTAAAGATTGTTGGATTTGAGCTTTTCTTCTTTTCTCTTCTCTCTGGAGATGTTGAATCAAGCCTCAGCTTTGATTTGTTGCAAATGTTGCAGATGAAAGTTAAGAAAACAAGCTTTTTCTTCTATTTTTGGAATCCTTCGATTTTTCAATATGAGCACCTTGGATTTCTCTTTGAGCTTTTTGGAGTGGAAGGATTTGAGTTTAGATACTTTTCTCTTTGATTTAGGCTCAAGACTTCTCGGATTTTTGATTTGTATTCACTTCGATTTTTTGTTATTTTCAAACGAGCTTTCTCCCCTTTTTATAGATTTCTTTAATCCATTTTTGGTGAGAAAACTAGCCGTTGGAATGTACCTGGAAAGTTTTTCCAAACAAAATATATCTGTTAGAAGTTAGGTAAAGAGAAAATATTACCGTTAGAGCTGATCTGGCATTTTAAATTTTCGTTCCAGATAGGTTGGAGTCGGCTCCAACTTTTCAGGTGTCGGCTCTAAGTCGTTTATCCAAAAATAGAAAGTTCTGAGTTCATCGAGGAGTCGGCTCGAAAAAGTTAGGTGTCGGCTCGCCATACTCAGGTGTCGCTCCAAAAGACTGTAAGTATCGGCTCCGAGGTAGTCAAAAATCAAACGTTCTGTCCCCGTATCGGAGTCGGCTCCAGACACTGTAAGTGTCGACTCCGAAACTCTGGGTGTCGGCTCCGAAACTCTAGGTGTCGCTCCGACCGTATCAAAAATCAAAGAATATTTGACTGGCCATGGGGTCGGCTCCAGCATTCCTAGGTGTTGACTCCAGGCTCTGAAACTTTAAAACTTATGTTTTGCAATTGATTCAAAACACGTTTCTTAATGCCTTTAAATTAATCAAATATTTTTAAGCCTTGAAACACTTATCAAATCTATTAGTAATCAAATAAATATACTCAATTCCTTTATTAATCATCAAAATCAATAATTGGGTCAACACTTCCCAATCCAACATGATAAAAATTCAAAGATTGGAATTATAAATATGATCTACTCCTATTTATCAAATGACTACCCATGGTTTATCAGATTTAGATAGCTAGCGCTCATGAATTATTATTTTTTATTTTGAATTTTTTAATATTAAATTACCATGATCATAAAAGTAAGAATAACATAAATACAATGTATGCACTAAATAAACAATTTTTTTAAAAAAATAAGTTAAAATTTTATATTAAAAATAGAATTTAAAACAAAAATTAATTTTTTAAAAATATAATTTTCAAGAAATATATTTTTTTAAATGTTATCTAAATGAAATAAAACTCTATTCTTAGCTTCTTCAAGAGAAATTTTTATCTTAATCTTCTTACTAGATATGACCGTTAACATTCTGTTTCATCTAGATTATACCTTTTGAAGTAGAATTTCACTTCTTTTAAATTTTTTTAATATAAAGTTCTAAATCAACTAATTTTTAAAAAAATAAAAAAAAACTTTTTATCCATTCCATTTATCTTCTTTGTGTTTCTTTGATAATGATCTGATCATATCTTTCTAAATTTAAATTTAAAATTATTTAAATTGAATGATATTTAATTAAAATTTTTCTATGCCATGATATATTTAAAATAAATATATGATCAAAAAAGAATTTACCAAACACCATCGGTTCAATCCATGGGACATATTTAGCATCTAAATGGAAGGGAGCAAAATCTTTAAACAAATCAAAACTATGGGCGTCCAAGCGGCGTACCCTCTCGTGGTAAAAATATCTTTCATTCTGATTCTATCGATAGATAAAGTTATGATGTGCCATATAATTTGAAAGTTTGATGGCCGCAGTAGTTTGTTCATTAAAAATTAGATTTGGACATGTGGTAGTATGATCATCGTTTGCGTTGTATGGTTCGATTTCTTTGATTTTTGTACCTTATTTTTTAAATTTTGAGTGGCGGCCCTAATAGTCAAGAACTTTTGGTTGCAATTGGTATGTCTGGTAGACCTCTGAACTCCAACAGATCAAGTGTGGATTTGGTAGCATTAGACATAACATATTCTAATTTGATTGCACTCAGAAAACAAAGAAAAAAAAGAAAAAAAAAAGTAAATTAGCTGAAATCGCCATTTAGATTGATGATTTTCCCCTTTTTCTTGATATTTTTGTTTTGAATTCAATTTAATTTTTTTAAAAAAATTTAAAAAATAAAATCATCAATTATATTAACAATTTTATATATATTTTTAAAAAAGCCAAAATCATTAACCAGATTTGCATGGATGTAGGCATTAGCCAACGTCATCATTCTTACACTTGAAGTACATTTAATCTTACTCTCAATTTTTTTTTTCCTTTTCTGAGTGGATCATCTAGGTGGCTGTGACGGTTCAATCTTATAATTTTTCTTAATTTTTCATAAATGAAATATTCTTTTTTCTTTTGTATATCATGTCCTTGGAATTGCAAGCGCAATATGTTATTTTGCACCAAAGTCGATCTTTCACACTAAATAGTAACACAGATGTTTAAGTTGTAATATGTGTTTGTGATTATTTAAATAGCAAAGCCTTTCCATTATTGTTCAAATTTCATGTTACAGGAAGAGGATTGCAAGCCGATTGTAAACAAGGCAAGTGACCTTGAGTCTCCTCCTTACCATCTTGATTCAATTGCAATCCAGCCCAACATGGCATACGATCAGCATCTTCAATCCTACAACGATGCCTTACCACTTCAGAGGACAAAACACAGTTGAGCAAGTGATAGATTGAAGAGTTCTTGACAAGTTTATTGCTTCTCAGCATCAAAAGGACATGAATATCCAGATGCAGCCGATAATCTTCAAGTTTTCAAGTTTCCAATAAACAAGAAGTTGCAGTGGAGTATGCTTCAACATCCACCTCAAGCAGCCAAATTGATCTCTGAAAATGAAAAATATATTGAAAGAATTATTAAAAGTATATATCATTAGTGATCTTAGGTAATATGATAAAGTGAATACAAAGTGAAATAATAAATTACTTTCTTTGCCCAGCCTTTTCTCAATGGTATAATACAAAAAACAAACAAACAAACAAACAAGCAAAAACGATGTTAACTGAATACAAAGGAAAACGGAAGGTCAACAGCATCCACATTGAAATCCTCTCTTAGAAATGATTTTACCTAATGCTATTTCACAAAATAGATATAGTATGAATATCAAATTGATATCTATGGAATTGATTAAAAAAATTTGCATCAGAGTTTATAACCAATTTCTTCTCTCCAGCTGAGTTTTAGATGCATGGTTTCTTTTTATTTATCTTTTTTCTCTACATGTCAAGGAAATTTGCATCAGAGTTTATAACCAATTTCTTCTTGTTATATTATATAAAGGTTGCAAGTGCGAATACCATCCAACACAAGTTTGTTTTGCTCCATTATCAATGAAAGCATAAGGTTTCTGCTAACACAAATTCATGTCACACAAATAGTTCCACTGGGATAATTGAAAGGAGCACATCACAGGCCTATTCAAATATTTGAAATGTGGGACCTGCCACAATTCTTAACACAATTGACTAAAGAGCTATCTATTACCATTTGTGGGACCAAATAAAAGAAAAAAATTAGCAGTTTCTGCAGCTGCTGCTTGCATGCCCAAGATGCAATTCTTCGAACACAAAGTTCTGCTACTACAACAATCATAGCCTGTTGCAGCCTCGTTATTATTGTAAGGACTGCAAGCGCTTCTGGACCGTGGGGGGTGCCCTCCGTAATGTCCCGGTGGGTGGCCGATCCAGGAGGAACAAGAGCAAGAAGTCCCGCCGCCCCAGGGCTGTGGTCCAGTATGCTGTGCCCGAGACGATGAACAACTGGCTCGCAGCACCTGTTGCACTGCCGGCTCGCCAGGTTCTGGTCCCGCTCTCACATCCTTTCTGCGTCCTTCCCTTTTGGCAGTGGGAGGGGAGGGATCGTCCCATCCGGGCTGGAACTGCCAGACTTCGACCCCAATGGCATCATGGAGGGTTGCCCGGCCAGCTCTGTCGTTTCCCTGCCATCCCTCAATCCCCTGTTCGGTGGGTTTAACTACCAGGAGCAGCAGCAGCTTCCGAAGCTGCCGGGCTTTGGGCCCGCATGGCTGCTGGGCATGAACCCTTATCCTGGCATGAGCCACACTGGTGACAGCTGCTGGCTGGCACCGCAGCCTATGAATTCTCCTCTGATTGCAACGGTGTCCACCGCTGTTACTGTGGCTGACACCGCACCACCAGCATGGGAGGGAAGCAACGCTGCGGAATGGGTCTTCTCCAAGGAAGAAGGTGGTGGCGAGGACTGGAAGCTGTACCTGTCAGCCCGTGGCCCTGACCCAATGGCGGAAGAGGTGATATCCGAGATGGCAATATCTGTCAATCGTTAAAACCAATTTATCAACTACTATAGACATAAATCAAAACATATTAAATTTACACAAACATATACAAGAAAATTACATATGCTAGCA